>JARUPZ010000270.1:0-2500 GCA_031213475.1 Nereocystis luetkeana
AAAAGTCTTCGTGAGTATATAACAAACTCTAAACCAGAATACCTGGAAATTGTAAATTCTTCAAAACAATTAACTGGTGAAGCTGAAACTCTTTTAAAAAGTGCAATAGATGATGTAAAAAAAACTTTTAAATTTAATATTACTAGGCTTTAAACCCTTAAAAATTTTTTAAGGGTTTAAAGCCTAGTAATATTAAATTTTAAATAAATTGTATTCCTTAAAATTTATTTTTTTTAGAATAAACCTAATGTTATTGCTTTACTGATTGGTAAACAAGCTCCTATTCCTAACCATATAGCAACAAATGTTCCGATTAAAAAGACAGTTGAAGCCACCGGTCTTCTAAATGGATTTTGGAATTTATTTACATTTTCGATAAAAAGGTACTGTTATTAAGCCTAATGGCACAGCAGCCATAGCTAAAACACCTAATAATTTGTTTGGTAATACACGTAACAAATTAAAAGTTGGGAAAAAATACCATTCAGGTAAAATTTCTAACGGAGTTGCAAATGGGTTAGCTTTCTCACCCAATGCTGAAGGCTCCATAACAGCTAAACCAATAACTAATACAAAAGTTCCTAATATACAAATTGGAAACATATAAAAAATATCATTCGGCCAAGCAGGTTCCCCATAATAATTGTGGCCCATTCCTTTTGCTAATTTAGCACGTAATTTAGGATCCGTTAATCCGGTTTTTTTAAAATTGACATAATATCTCCTATTATTATATTTATTTATATTAAAAACTAAAATCTTATTTCTTTAATAAATCGCATTTAATACTATTTTTTTTATAATGGTCCTGAAATACCTTGTTTTCTTATCATTAAGAAATGCGTAATCATTAGCGCAGCTGCGACTAAAGGTAAAACAAAGGTATGCGCACTATAAAATCGTGTTAAGGTATTTTGTCCCACACTAACTCCTCCACGTAATAGTTGAACTATTGGAGGTCCAATAATAGGAACAGCCTCAGGTACTCCTGTTACAATTTTACACGCCCAAAATCCTACTTGGTCCCATGGTAATGAATAACCTGTCACACCAAAAGACACTGTTGTAACCGCTAGAGTTACTCCTGTAACCCATGTTAATTCACGAGGCTTTTTAAATCCTCCAGTAAATAAACTCGGAAAACGTGTAAAATTAACATAAGTACCATCATACTTGCAGACCAACGATGAATAGATCGGATTAACCACCCAAAGTTTACTTCAGTCATAATATATTCAACCGAAGAAAAAGCTTCACTAATACTAGGTCTATAGTAGAATGTCATTGCAAATCCTGTTGCAACTTGAACTAAGAAGCATGTAAAAACAATACCACCAAAGCAATAAAAAATATTAACATGCGGAGGAACATACTTACTAGTAATATCATCAGCAATTGATTGAATTTCTAATCTTTCTTCAAACCAATCATAAACCTTACCCATAAATATAATTAGCTTTTGAAATTAAAAGTTTATCAAACACAATTAAACTTAATTGCCAGAAACCAGATTTGAACTGGTGACACGAGGATCTTCAATCCACTGCTCTACCAACTGAGCTATCCCGGCTTATAATAATACTTATTATAACATAAAGTTTTATAATTCTTTTAATTATATAGTTTATTAATAGAATAAAGAAAGGTATCAAATTTTAAATGATACCCTTCATTTTAGCTAATTTATTATACAATCTCAAAAATTTCTTCAAAAACTTTTTAACCCAGAATCAATTGATTCTAAAGGATCTTTTCTTAGACGGTGACGTAAACATAAAACAATAATTTTCTGAATATCTTCCATTAAAACATCTTTCTTACCTTGGAATGCAGCATATGCTTTAGCAGCTCTATTAGTAACTATATCTCCTCTTAATCCATCAACATCAAGTTCACTACATACTTTTGATATGTTTACTCTAAAGTCATAAGGTAATTCGACTGTGTCTAAAATATTTTGAGCATCAATAATCTTTTGCTTTAATAACTCCTGTTGGTCTTTATATTTATCTACCCAAGCATAAGGGTTTAGATCAAATAAAGTTCTTTCTTCTACTATCCTTACTCTTAAATCAGGGTCCTTAACAGTTCTTATTTCAGCATGCATTCCAAAACGATCTAGTAGTTGAGGGCGTAATTCTCCTTCTTCAGGGTTACCCGACCCAACTAAAACAAATTGTGCCGGGTGACGTATAGAAATACCTTCTCTTTCTACTGTGTTCCAGCCTGATGCTGCAGAATCTAATAAAATATCAACTAAATGGTCATCTAATAAATTAACTTCATCTACGTATAAGATACCTCGATTAGCTTTAGCTAATAAACCAGGTTCAAATGCTTTTACACCTTCTGTTAAAGCCTTTTCAATATCAATTGTTCCACATACTCGATCTTCAGTAGCTCCTAAAGGTAAATCTACCATAGGAATTTTTATAAATTCAGTTTCAGAATTTTCCAGTGTTTCATCTTCAGGGTGACGATTAAAAGGGTCATCTTTAAT
>JARUPZ010000270.1:10000-42089 GCA_031213475.1 Nereocystis luetkeana
GTACATTGCCCATCACTACTTTTTTTTTTTGGCCTAGAGAGAATGGGTGGCAATTATTAAAAGAAGAATTATCCTATAAACCATGGATGTCAAAAGATGATTCGATTGATATATTAAATGCTTATACTGAGATTATAAATTATTGGTTATTAAATGTTAACGAGGTGGAGAGTATAACAAAGTTAATAAGAGATAGTTCAAAATTTAAATTTGAACTTTTGGCTAAATTTTAATTTTTAGTCATAAAAATAGCCTATAGGCTATTTTTATGACTAAAAATATCTATGTTTAAATTTTATATCAGATTTTAGTAAATGCTAAATAAAAATAGAAAAACCCTACAAATTCTTTTTTTAATTAAAGATTTAGATCCCATTTTTTTCGAATTTTTAATTGATAATATCGAATACCCTAATAAAAAACTTACATTTAATAAAAATGAAAGCCTTGAAGCTTCTAATATAAATATTATATTATTTATTATTTATTATAATGTCTTTTCTACCAAGCAATTAAATAAATTAACTGCGAATAACGCGAAAGAGAATTTATTCTACCATATGAACAAAGGTAAACAAAGAGTAATCGCAAAGTTTTTAACTAAAGACTTAAAACAGCAGCTTCAAAAAAACTTTTTTTTAAGTATTAATCAAACAAAAGCTCATAAAATGGGTTCTTCGAAAATTTTAACTTCTATTAAAACATTACAACATTTTAATTTAATTTGAATAAAAAAGAACTGGGGTAGGAGGATTCGAACCTACGAATGGCGGAGTCAAAGTCCACTGCCTTACCACTTGGCTATACCCCAAAAAGAATCTATAAATCAATCTATAAGCTATAATATTCTCTGAGCTAGGAGGGATTCGAACCCCCGACACCGTGGTTCGTAGCCACGCGCTCTAGTCCACTGAGCTACAAGCCCTATATGAATATAATACATTACTTTACTATTTCATAATACAAGAAACAATTTTTAATCCCACTATTTATAATTCTTTTAAGTTTATTAGTAAATTGATCTAAATTTAAAAATATCAATATAATTAAAATGGTACGTTATAGAGGACCGCGTTTAAAAATTATTAAAAGATTTGGTGACTTACCAGGTTTAACGAGAAAAGTAGTATTAAAAAAACAGAATGCACAAGGAAAAGAGACAACTGACCAGAAAACTCCAAAAGCATCAGCTTATAAAATTAGATTAAATGAAAAACAAAAATTACGTTACAATTATGGGGTAACTGAATCACAATTATTAAGGTATGTTAGGGAAGCAAGAAGAAGAAAAGGTTTAACAGGCTTTTTATTAATGCAACTTTTAGAAATGCGCTTAGATAATATTATTTTTCGTTTAGGGTTAGCTCCCACAATCCCTGCTGCAAGGCAAATTGTTAACCACGGGCATGTCTTAATAAATAAAAAAAGAGTTAATATACCTAGTTTTCAATGTCGACCAAATGATTCTATTAGTTTTTCTGCAAAACCTAAAGCAATAGCCTTAATTAAAGCTAATTTAAATCAAGGAGAAAATGCAACTTCGAATGATAATGTTTTAAACAGTCATTTAGAATTTGACCAAAAATTATTAACAGGTAAAATACTAAATTTAGTAAAACGCAAAGATCTTAGATTTAAAATAAACGATATGCTTGTTATTGAATACTACTCAAGACTTGCTTAAAAATCAATATTTATAATAAAAACAAAAGAAAGGTTTATCCTCTCTTTTGTTTTTTATGTTTTTTACTAGTCCTAGTTTAGTTTTTTTGCTTCTTCCTCTTTATCTATCACTAAACCTTCTATTGTTGTTGAAAGTTTTCTTGATAAAGCCATTTCACTATTAGATTTTGAAGGTTCAACCATAGGGTAACAATTTTCGTCTTCTAAGACATTACATTCAAGTAGAACAGGTTCAGGCCCTTCCAATGTATCCCTTAATGTGGGCCAGATTTCTGATTGTCGTTCAGTATACATACTTTTAATACCATAAGCATTTGCAAGTACATCGAACTTTGGTGCTCCTTCTGCCATATTAGAGTGAGAGTATCGACTTTCGTAAAATGTTTCTTGCCACTGACGTACCATCCCTTGCCAATGGTTATTAATAATAATAATTTTAATTCTTAACTTATATTTAGAAATTGTTCCTAATTCTTGTAAATTCATTTGGAAACTAGAATCACCAGTAATACAAATAATATCTTCTTTTGGATACGCTACAGCTGCACCAATGGCAGCAGGTAAGCCAAACCCCATTGTACCTAAACCAGCACTAGATAACCATTTACGTCGTTTACATTTTGTGTACTGTGCAGCCCACATTTGGTGTTGTCCAACATCAGTAGTAATTATTGCATAAGGTCTAATATCTGTTAATGTTTTAATAACAGTTTGAGGTAATAAAACATCATCAACTGTTTTAGGTAATAATGAGTAATCTCCAGGAATTGGTAGTAATGGAAACTCCTGCTTCCATTCTATAGTCTTTTTATACCATTTTTTAAATTCCTTTCGGAGTGGTTTCTTTAGCCATCTATGTTCTGGTCGATCCATTAATAATAGAAACTTTGTTAAGATTTTTTTAATATCACCTACAATACCAATACCAACATTTTTGTTTTTACCAATTTCTGCCTCATCAACATCAATATGGATAATAAAAGCTTTGCAAGCAAAATCTTGTAATTTTCCAGTAACTCTATCATCAAACCTAGCACCAACTGCAATCAATAAATCACAATTTGCTACCGAAAAATTAGCATACACAGTGCCATGCATACCTAACATACCTAAAGATAATCTATTATTTTCATTGAATGCTCCTTTTCCTGTTAAAGTTGTTGTCACAGGGATTTGATAGCGATAAGCAAACCGAGCTAATTGACGCCCTGCTTGTGAGCTTACAACTCCACCACCAATGTATAATAAGGGCCTTGAAGATTCTGACAGCCTTTGTAAGGCCATTCTTATTTTGTCAGTTTGGTTCTTAAATTTATATCTCCAACCTAAGACTTTATGTACAGTTGTTGCATAGCATGGGATAAACCTTTTTATTTTTTCTAAACCTACATTTTTTGGTATATCAATTAAAACTGGCCCAGGTCTTCCATTTTGCGAGACATATATTGCTTCTGCAAGAATTTGAGACAAAAATCTAGATTCCAAAACAACATACGAATGTTTAACTAAGGACAAGGTTATGCCATAAATATCAATTTCTTGAAAAGCATCAGTCCCAAGAAATTGAGTTCCTACTTGGCCAGTCAAAACTATCATTGGTATTGAATCTAAGTAAGCAGTTGCAATACCAGTAACTAAATTCGTTGCACCTGGACCTGATGTAGCAAAACAAACACCAACTTGGCCACTAGACCTACTAAAACCATCTGCAGCATGCGTTGCAGCTTGTTCATGCCTTACAAGATAATGTTTAATAAATTTTTTGTCTTCCCAAAAAAATAATTCATCATAAATAGGTAATATGGCTCCTCCAGGATAACCAAAAACTGAATGAATTTCACTACGGACTAATGTATCAAAAAGAGCAAATGCTCCAGTATGAAGATATAAGCTTTTCTCTTCAATTTCTTGGATATCTTTAAAAAGATCCACTTTTTTTATATTTTTCTTTTCGGTAATAATTGAACTTTGGTTATAATAGGTTTTTTCAGAGATATTTTGCATCTCAAGTCCAGATGATTGCGACCTTTTGGTACGATCTAATTCTCCCCGTCGCGAACTACGTCGTTTAAAATAATCTTTTTTAGAATATTTCATTTGGGTATTGCGAAAAGGGCTTTTTGAAAAATAATATATTTGTTGTTCTACTTTTTCTATTGGTTCTATTTCTTTTGACTTTAATTCTGGTTGAGAATTTTCCCCATAGTAGGGCATTAAATTAAAAAATTGTTGGGTTGTCATAAATTAATTATTTTTTAAATATAATAATAAAGTAAGTGTAATAAATTAATTTAATCTATACTTAGCATTCCTTTTAAAATGCAAAATAAAGTAATTAAAATACTTATTAAAAAAAAAAAAATTATTTTTTTATCATTAAACTTTTTGAACTGTTCAATAATAGGTGTTAATAATATTAAAATTAATCCCAGCATTGAAGATATAAAAAATCTTGGATAACGTAATAAATTATCCCAAAAAACCATTTATGAAACCTTTTATTTATTTATTTTATTGACACTCTTCTTAATAAAAACTCTATTAGTAAACCAAGATGATTAAAAGAGCATACATTTAGTTTATAATTTAACAAAAAAAAAAGAATTATGAAACCAATTTGTTTTACTCTAGCACATAGCTTATAATATATAAATAAGAATCGATATTTCTATTGGATTCTGTAAATAGTTATATAGTAAAGTATAAAAAATCTATACTTTTTTTATATTTTATTATGTAGAGAGTAATATAGTATTATACTATAACTCTATCTGATATCTGACACAAGTCTTAAAAATTTACAAAAAAATAATCTATTTATGACACTACTTATTCTTGGAGGAACAGGAACCTTAGGTCGACAAATTGTTAGGAAAGCTTTAGAGAATGGTTTTCAAGTACGTTGTATTGTTCGTAATAAAAGAGCCGCCAATTTTTTAAAAGAATGGGGAGCTGAATTAGTTTATGGTGATTTAACAATACCAGAAACTTTACCACTTTCCTTCCAAGGTGTGACAGCTATAATTGATGCATCGACTACAAAACCTGAGGATAACACTGAATTAATATATGTAGACTGGTATGGTAAATTAATTGTAATCGAATTATCAAAATATGCTCAACTAAAACGCTTTATATTTTTATCAATTTTGAATTCGGAGAAATATCCTTATATAACTTTAATGCAAATGAAATATAGAATAGAAAAGTTTATAAAGAGTTCAACCATCCCATTTACTATTTTTAAATATGCTGGCTTTTTCCAAGGACTTATATATCAATATGCAATACCTATTTTAGAACAAAAATCTATTTTAGTTACACTAGAATCACCAACAATTGCTTATATAGATACTCAAGATGCTGCATTTTTTTGCATAAAAAGTTTATCTATTAAAGAAACAGAAAATAAAATATTTGCTACTGGAAGTTCTCAAGCTTGGAAATCAGAGGAAATTATTGAACTTTGTGAAAAGCTATCGGGACAAAAGGCAAAAACCCAAACAATACCTGTATTTCTTTTAAAAGTTTTTAGACAAATAACAGGGTTTTTTGAGTGGAGTCTTAAAATTAGTGATCGTTTAGCATTTATTGAAGTAATAAATAATACCCAAAATTTTGCATCTTCAATCCAAGATACATATGATTCATTAGATATTAATAAAAAAGAAGTATTAGAATTAGATTTTTATTTCCGAGAATACTTTGAAATGATGCTTACTCTTTTAGAAAAATTAAATGCTGGTCAAATAAAAAAAACTCAAACTTCTATAATTTAATTAAGATAATATGAATCATGCTATTTTTGTTGTAAAAGTTATTGAAAAACCAGTTCATTTAATTTATAAGGAATATCAATATATGGAAATAAAAGTAAAATTTCCAGCTCCTAGACAAAAAAATTCTAGAAATGAAGTGACACTTTTACTTTGGGGTGATTATAAAGGTGATTTTGTAAAATATTATAAAACACAAGGTTATTTAATAATTGAAGGTACACTTACATCAAAGGGTTATGTTACTGAGGAAAATGAGGTAAAAATTATTGTTAAAAAACTTTACCCATTCTTATTACTATAAAAATGGCTAAAATTTTTTAACCTTTATAACTAAAATATTAAATAATAATTAAAGGTAAGTATAAGAAAATTTAATAATTTTTTTATACTTACCTTTAATTATTGTGATAAGAAATAAAAATTAGATTAATCAATTGGACGCATTGAAAGTACAGCTTCTGTTTGTCGGTTTATACCTTTTTCAAAACCTGCAGCAGCAGCTCTTGAACGACCAGAATGCCACCAATGACCAACTAATAAGAAGAAACCTAAGAAAAAGTGAGATGTCGTTAACCAAGAACGAGGCGATACATAGTTTACAGAGTTTATTTCTGTAGCCACACCACCAACAGAATTTAAAGATCCTAATGGAGCATGAGTCATATATTCAGCTGCTCGACGTTCTTGCCAAGGTTGGATATCATTTCTGATTTTATTAATATCTAAACCATTAGGACCACGTAAAGGTTCTACCCATGGAGCACGTAAATCCCAAAAACGCATTGTTTCACCACCAAATATGATCTCACCACTAGGTGATCTCATTAAATATTTTCCTAAACCAGTAGGTCCTTGTGCCGAAGCAATATTTGCACCTAATCTTTGGTCTCTCACTAAGAAAGTAAATGCTTGTGCTTGAGAAGCTTCTGGACCAGTAGGACCAAAGAATTCACTTGGGTAAGCAGTATTGTTATACCATACAAAAATAGAAGCAGTTATACCCATAATAGATAGAGCAGCTAAACTGTAAGATAAATAAGCTTCACCAGACCAAACAAATGCTCTACGTGCCCAGGCAAATGGCTTAGTTACGATATGGAATACCCCACCAATAACACAAAGCGCGCCTACCCATATATGGCCACCTACAAGATCTTCCATATTATCAATCGAAGCAATCCAACCATCACCACCAAATGGTGATTTAAAGACATATCCAAAAATAATAAAAGGATTGATAGTTGGGTTATCAATAAATCTAACATCTCCACCACCTGGTGCCCAAGTATCATATAACCCATAACTAAATAGATTACCTGGCATAGCTCTAAAAGCAAATAGTAAAGCACCTAAGCCAAGAAAGATTAAATGAATTCCTAAAATAGATGTCATTTTATTTTTATCACGCCAATCGTAACCGAAAAACGGGAATGATTCTTCTAGTGTATCTGGACCAATTAATGAATGGTAAATACCACCAAAACCTAGTACAGCTGAAGAAACTAAATGTACAACCCCAACTACAAAGTATGGGTAAGTGCTTACAATTTCTCCACCAGGGCCTACACCCCAACCTAAAGTTGCTAAATGAGGGATTAAAATAAAACCTTGTTCGTATAAAGGTTTTTCAGGAATGAAATGAGAAACTTCAAATAATGTCATCGCACCTGTCCAAAAAACCATGATCCCTGCATGGGCTACATGTGCACCTAATAATTTACCAGATACGTTAATAAGACGAGCATTACCAGACCACCAAGCAAAACCTGTAGATTCAATGTCTCTACCTGCTACAATATTAAAGGGCGTTTCCACGTGGTAGAACCTCCTCAGGGAATACAAAGTTTTCATGTGGCTGATCTTGTGCAGCCATCCAAGCACGGATACCTTCGTTTAATAAAATATTTTTAGTATAGAATGTTTCAAATTCTGGATCTTCAGCAGCACGAAGCTCTTGTGATACAAAATCATAAGCTCTTAAATTAAGAGCAAGTCCTACAATCCCGATAGCGCTTGTCCATAAACCTGTTACAGGTACAAAAAGCATAAAGAAATGTAACCAACGCTTGTTTGAAAAAGCTACTCCAAAAATTTGTGACCAAAAACGGTTTGCTGTTACCATAGAATAAGTTTCTTCTGATTGTGTTGGCGTAAATGCACGGAAAGTATTCGCAGCATCTCCATCTTCAAATAAAGTATTCTCTACAGTAGCACCATGGATAGCACATAATAATGCCCCACCTAAGATACCAGCAACACCCATCATATGGAATGGGTTTAATGTCCAGTTATGGAACCCTTGTAAAAATAATAAAAAACGGAATATCGCTGCCACCCCAAAACTTGGAGCAAAAAACCAACTCGCTTGTCCTAATGGATATAATAAGAAAACAGAAACAAAAACCGAAATCGGTCCAGAAAAAGCTATCGCGTTATAAGGACGAATCCCAACTAAACGAGCAATTTCAAACTGACGTAAGCAAAATCCAATTAATGCGAATGACCCATGTAGTGCTATAAAAGCCCACAGACCACCAATTTGGAACCAACGTGTGAAATTACCTTGAGCTTCTGGTCCCCATAAAAGTAAAAGGGAATGTCCCATACTATTAGATGGTGTTGAAACTGCTGCAGTTAGGAAATTACAACCTTCTAAATATGAAGTTGCTAATCCATGTGTGTACCATGAAGTAACAAAAGTTGTTCCAGTAAACCAGCCCCCAAGTGATAAATAAGCACAAGGAAATAGAAGTAAACCTGACCAGCCTACAAAAACAAAACGATCTCTTTTTAACCAGTCATCTACAAGGTCAAATAACCCACTACGCTCTGTTTGTCCAATTGCAATAGTCATACGTTAATTACTAAGTATTAACTGCAAGGAATAATAAAGTAGATAATAGAAAAATTTTAAATAAAATGATTAATATCAAACTTACCTAATCAGCTGATTTATTTTTGTTCTAAAATACTTAAAACGTTTTTGATTGTTTTTATAATAGATAACGGATATATTTAAATAATATCCCTTATCTTAACCAAATATTTTATACTCGTTGTTTACTTTACTGAATAAATTCAATAATTAAAGAAGCTCCCCAGTGTAGGATTTGAACCTACGACCAATCGGTTAACAGCCGATTGCTCTACCACTGAGCTACTGAGGAATTATGTTTATTACAACTAACGTTTTATTATACATCCAATTTACTTTATTTATGCTAGCTTTAAAGTAAAGTAAATTAAAATTATATATTTAAGTTTTTTATTTGAATTTTTTTTGAGATAGGCTCTAATATTATATTTTGGTATTTAGCTAAAACTTTCATTTAAAAGATTTAACCAAATACCAAAATATAATTATATATATATTTTGGCAATTTAGAAATAGTTTTTTATTTTTAGTTAATGACAGGTTTTAACCAGTCGTAACCTTTTTCTTCCAATAAATTTGCTAGACTAGCATCACCTGTTTTAATAATTTGCCCATCTTGCATAACATGAATAAAGTCCGGTCGTATATATTCTAATAATCTTTTATAGTGAGTAATCAGAATAACACTTTTGCTTTTATTTTTCATTAGTGTATTAATTGTTTCCGAGATAGATTTCAATGCATCAATATCTAGACCTGAATCTGTCTCATCAAGGATCCCTAATTTTGAGTCTAATAAGGCAAATTGTAGAATTTCATTTCGTTTTTTCTCTCCTCCTGAAAACCCCTCATTTACATTTCTAGAAATAAAGCTTTCATCTAATTTAACCATTTTTAATTTTTCTCTTAACAATTCATAAAAAAACAAGGGGTTTACTTTTGGTAAATCCATTGATACTTGTTTTGCATTATAAATAGCTTGAAGAAATTCTTGATTATCTACTCCCGCAATCTCTACTGGGTACTGGAATGCTAAAAATAAACCTAAATGAGAGCGTAAATCTGGCTCTAGATCACAAATATTTTGTCCTTGGAATAGGATTTCTCCTTCTGTTACTTCATAAGATGGGTGACCAGCAATTACTTTTGAAAGAGTACTCTTACCAGAACCATTTGTCCCCATTATAGCATGTATTTCTCCCTCAAAAATACATAAATTAACTCCTTTTAAAATTTTAGTACCATCAATATTTGCATGTAAATTTTTAATTTCTAAAAGTGGGATTTTATTATTCTTACTCATCCTACACTCCCTTCTAATTTTATACGTAATAAATGCTCAACTTCTGAAGCAAATTCAATTGGTAACTCATCAAAAACAACTTTACAAAAACCAGTTAGGATTAATGTAACTGCATCTTCCGCATTAATACCGCGCTGCAATAAATAAAAAAGCTGTTCTTCCCCAACTTTAGAAGTGGAAGCTTCATGTTCTATTTTAGAAGTTGAGTTTTGTACTTGTATGTAAGGGAAAGTATTTGCCTCTGCATCTGCACCAAATAAAAGGGAATCGCATTGAGAAAAATTTCTACTATTTAAAGCTTTTGTACCAATTTTAACTAACCCACGATAACTATTTTTTGAAAAGCCTCCAGATATTCCTTTTGAGATTATTTGACTTTTTGTATTAGAACCAACATGGATCATTTTAGTACCTGTATCAGCTTGCTGCATATTAGTTGTTAAAGCTACTGAATAGAATTCTCCTTGGGATTTATCACCAATTAAAACACAACTAGGGTATTTCCAAGTAATAGCAGATCCTGTTTCAACTTGTGTCCAAGATATTTTCGAGTTTTCACCTATGCATAAACCACGTTTCGTTACAAAGTTATAAATTCCACCGATTCCATTTTTATCGCCTGCATACCAATTCTGAACTGTTGAGTATTTTATTTCTGCATTTTTTAAAGCAATTAATTCTACAATAGCCGCATGTAATTGATTAGTATCATATTGTGGAGCTGTACATCCTTCAAGATAACTAACGTAACTCCCTTCTTCTGCTACGATTAGTGTACGTTCAAATTGTCCCGCTTCTTTATTATTGATACGAAAATATGTTGATAATTCCAATGGGCATTTTAAATTTTTTGGAATATAACAAAATGACCCATCTGTGAATACAGCTGAATTTAATGCAGCAAAAAAGTTATCCCCAGATGGTACTACAGTACCTAGAAACTGTTTTATTAAATGGGGATAAATTTTAATTGCTTCTGAGATAGGACAAAAAATAACCCCATATTTTTCTAATTCTTCTTTAAATGTCGTTGCAATTGAGATACTATCAAAAACTGCGTCCACTGCAACGTTTGATAAACGTTTTTGTTCATTTAATGATATTCCTAGTTTATCAAAAGTATCTCTTATCTCTGGATCAACTTCATCTAAATTAGCTAAAGTCTTTTTTGTTTTTGGTGCAGAATAATAAACGATTTTTTGGTAATCCATTTCCAAAAAATCTAATTTAGCCCAACCAGGACTTTTCATTTTTCGCCATTTTTTTAATGCTCCTGTTCGAAAATGGAACATATAATCAGGTTCATTATTTTTTTTTATAATATTTCTTATTATATTTTCATTTAAACCTGGTGGAAGTGTTTCAGCTTCAATATCAGTAGAGAAGCCATATTTATATGGTTGGTTTACAAGTTGTTGTAATGTAGCATTTGTTTCATTCATATTTATCGCTCCAAAAATTAAATATATAATAAGATCATTAATTTGTTATAACTTTTTTTAAACTTTAAAAAACGTTTATATAATTTTTATTGGTTAAGAAGAACTAGTACTTTAGAATTACTATCAAATTTATATTATGAGGTTAAAAAAAGTCAAATTTTTTTATACTTCACAGTATAAATTTTATTATATCGATTAGTAGATTAGTAGTTAAGTGATAACACTGAACCCTTTTCATTAATCGATATAACTTTTAACTATTCAAGGACTTTCTTCAATTAATAGTTATATTATTTAACGTTTAACTTCAACACATCTTTGGAAAACAAATCTATTATTTTTGTTATTTGTTGTAAGAACTTTTGACCTAACAAAACCTAAATCAAGGGCTTGATGTATTGTTTCAGAGTACCCATAGTTTAATTCAAGTTTTTTTAAAAAGGTACTAATTATTTCTTTTTGGGTCCAAGATTGGGAATCTGTGATTATATCATAAGATAAATTATTAGATTTAAAAGCTAAATAATTCTGATACGAATTTTCATATATACTAGACTTTAAATTTTTTGAAAAAATTATAGGAACCTCAATAATATTATTATTATTATGTTCTACATAAGGGTATCCAAGTTTATTTATAACCTTCTTTAACACATTGGAATTTGTATATTTCGTTTTTAATAGATGTGTAATGAGACATTTTATTATATTTTCTTTGAAACGTATTTAATAAGCTAAAAGATTTGGGTATATTTACATATACTAAGGATACTAAATCTTTTAAAGAGCGTCAAGACCCCTATTACAAATAATATCCTTATTTTTGGCTTTAGTAAGCGAGCAGGCTCAGAAGGAATTGAACCTACATTAGAAACTTAGAAGGTTTCGGTCTTTATCCATTAGACGATGAGCCCATTAAGGTAAGTAAGTAAGAATTGGGCAGTACTGGACTTGAACCAGTGACCCTCTGCTTGTAAGGCAGACGCTCTACCACTGAGCTAACTGCCCTTAATCTTACTTTCTCAATAGATATTATACAACATGATTATCTTGGCTGTATTTTTTAATACAATTTCCAACTAACAGAATATTATTCTTATATTGTTAAAATTAAAAAACTACAAAAATTATATTAAACAAATTTAAAAGTGTGCTGTGGATAAAAAAATCCCTACTTAAAAGAAATATTTATATATTATTCTATAAGAAAACTATTTGTTGTAAGAACGAATTCAAAACATAAATTAAACAAGAATAATTATTAACATATACCTAAATAATAATTTTTAATCCAATATTTATTATTTAAATCTTAATTAAGTAATAGAAAGAGTGTTTAGCTGGTGAAAGGACTTGAACCTTCAACCTACTGATTACAAATCAGTTGCTCTACCAATTGAGCTACACAAGCATTTATTTGTTAACTTTAAATAATAATTTTACACTTACAATTGAATTTATAAAAATTATTCTTTTAAACTTAAGTATCGAGGGGTGAATGACGGGACTTGAACCCGCGGATGGCGGAATCACAACCCACTGCCTTAACCCACTTGGCTACACCCACCTTGATACCTATAATATACTGTATAGATATACTAATGAAAAATTAAACAAATGAAAATAAATTTTTTTTATATACTTGTGTCTTTAAATGGTTGCGAATATAAAGTATATATGACGCAACCTCTCAAGTATTTGATCTTCTAGAATTCTTTAATCATCAAAAAGAACTTGTTATAATTCAGCATAACGGGAAAATTCATAATTATTTGAATAAAAATTCTCAATACCTAAGACAAAAAGATAAAATTGAAATTATTACAATTGTTGGTGGCGGTTTAAAAGGTTACCTTTCTAAAGTTACCGAAACCCTACCTCGTTCTGTATCCTTATAAATAATTTTAATGGATATCTGATCACCAAGCTTATATAACGAAGAAATATTTGTTATTTTATTGTGGTTTTGGGAAATTTCAGAAATATGTAAAAACATTTTATCCCTAAAACATTAATAAAAATACCGAAATCTTTTATAGAGGTAATATTACCTTGATAAATTTGCCCAATAGACAAATTTTTATTTACTTTACTAAATATAGCTAATTTTGAACTAACATGAGCAATATGAAAATAATCTTTAACTTCAAGAAATTTAAATGGTATAAAAAGATTTTTATTATTTGTCCTTAGATAATATTTTGGGATATTTAAATTTAGCACAAAAAACCTCAAGCCATTAAAGATGACTAGTTTCCCTTTTCCTAGCGGTTTTTCATTTTGGCATAAATAGTCATATTTGCAAAATCAATTTGTCTAGACGATTCCATAAGTAGATTGACTCTAAACGTTTTAAAGAAACAATTATCCGCCTAGGATCATTGGTAATATCAAGAATCAAAAATTCACTAACAAAATTGGTATTTAACAACTCGCGTGGATCTGTTGTAGGGTAAATAGAAATTTCTTTTAATGGTAAAAAACAGATTTGTTCTAGCCCAAGATCAACTAAAGCATAGTTAGATTCTTCCCTATTATAATACCAGCTAATATATCGTTTTTTTTTATTTGGTAACTATACTTTGATAAATGAGACCAAATTTATTAAAATCAAATTTTGATGTGACGGTAGGTAGCGGCATAATTTTTTTTTATTTGTTTGGTAATAAGAATTGATATATACAAAATTTATTCTTGGAATTTTATATCATAATGTTTTTCTAAGTAAAATATGATAGGATTAATGAGCTCTGCTACTTCATCACTAGATAGTGTTCGAATTTTAGATTGGAATTGTAATTTAAAACTTAAACTACAATAACCTTTTTTTATAGGCTCCTTCGAATAATAATCGAATAAGCTTACGGATTTAAGTAACGGTTGTCCAAATGTAGAAATTATTTGTTCAATTTCCTGAGAAAATATAGATTTTTTTACGATAAAACTTAAATCGACATTAGAAATAGGATATGACGAATATGGCAAATAATTAATCAAAGTTTTTACCTTGTGAAAAACGATTTAATACTTCTATATCTATTTCAAATAAATAAATATGTCTACTTATATTATTCTTCAAAGCTAAAGTTGGGTGTATTTGACCGAAAACACCTAATTTATTGTTCCCTATAAATAACTCAGTGGTAAGATTAGGGTGGAATTTTGTCGCATAATTATTTACTGGGTTCCAATAAATTGCAACTGGGATATTTAATTTTTTTAGAAAATTTTCAAGAAGACCTTTGGCTTCGAACCAATTTAGAGTTGAATTTTCGCTACCCCAATTTGAATGGAAGTTTTTACCTCCAAAAACTCCACTAATAACTTCTACTTCTTTTTTTGTCCCCATCAACTAAATGCTTATAAACTCTCCCTAATTCAAAAGTCTCAAAACTTTTCCCAATATTTTTTTGATTTAAACTGTATTTTTTCTATTAAACCGTCTAGTAACGTTAACCTTAAAGTAGACGATTCATTAAATAATGGATTTTTTAATCTTATCTCATCATCAGAATTTTTCTTCATTAATATCGAATGAATACTTTCGTTAAAAACCTAAGTTTATAAAATAGTTCCTTAATTGTCTTTTAAGTTTTTCAATTTTTGTCAAATAACCTATTTGGTTATTACTTAAATTTAAAGGTTCAAATTTATTAAACCCAATAGTTCTTACAACTTCTTCTATAACATCTACTTCTCTCTCGATATCAAGTCTTCTCGTTAAAGGAATAAATAAATAGCAATTTTGACCGGTTTCAAAACGAATTTTTAAAATTAAGCAATTTTAAATTTGTTATTATTTGGAAATTACTCAACTCAGTATTTTTATTATAAGGACCGGTTAATCTTTTTAAGTTTTTCATAAATGATTCTTATTTTTTTTTCAGATTGTTTTACATATCTAGAAAATAAAGAAAGAATTATTTTTTAAACTTAAAAAAAGGTTTTTTATTAGTACTCATATCTTCAAACTTTATATTTTGGGTCCAAAAATATATGCATTAACCTTAAATGGGCTTGTTCAATTAAATTTAAATCCGTTTGTTTCTCAAGCTTTATTGAATAATCAGTTCGTAGACCTAAAATCTTTGATGATTTTTTTACTTTTTTTGAATCATATAAACCATATTGAAGAATTACATATGAAGTATCTGTGTTTACAAGAGTATGATAATTTTGGAGTAAACCTGCTATAGAAAATTATTTTATTATTAATCGTTAAAATTAAAACATCTTTAGTTAATTCTATTGTTTTTGATTCTTCTATCGGGAATAAAGACTTTTCTGGAGCGTAATTAGGAACAAAAACAATCTCTGAAGTTGCTGTAAGTTGCTCTAAAGTCTCGAGGTCATAAGCAAAAAAAACTTGTCCCGTTTCTAATAGTAGATAATTTATAGTATCTATAATATTATTAACAGGTTTAAAACCCATTAATAATAATCGTTTTTTTATCCAATAAGGAGATTCTTTTATTCTTAGCTTTTGGCTTTTCATATTGAATAAAGTTATGCAGTCCTTAGAATGTAATAGATTCTCGGCTTGTTAAATTTTTTAGAACTTTACTAAAAGATTTTTTTTTGCAAATAACGTTCCCAGATAGCGTATTCCCATTTTAATATTTTATAATGTTTAAAGCATTCAAAATTGTTACTTTTTAGTAAGGATCTATAATTAATACTTTGACTATAAAAACTTTGTGTTAAATTTAACGTTTTTTTATACGGATTTAATAAAATCAAAGGTTTTATACTGTTAGGTGTTTGTAAAAATGAAATTAGAATTGAAAAAGAGCAATTATTTCAGTTATTAACCCTCTTATATTTGAAACATCGGCCCTATTTGCCGTAAAACTAATGTCTAAAATAAGGTCGTTACCTTTAAAATTTTTTTTTTTATCTATACTTTCAATTTCAAAACCTGCAAGAGTTAATCTATTGACCTAAATCAATTAAAGTTTAATTTTTGTAGTCCTATTAGCTCTGTACCCATTTTAAAGAAATATTACATAAATTTTATAGTAATGAAAAAATAGATAGATACATATATATATGTTGATAATCTTAGCTGAATTATATTTTAAGATTGAATTGAACAAAGAGCATGAATTTTTTAAGCCCTAGTAAATGTCAAATTATTCTCATCTGAAATATCTTTCCATAAATCTCATAAAACGGTCCCATGCTTCAGCATTTTTCATAATGTAAAGTGCTTGTAGTGTTTTTGGTTTTCCTTCAATAAACTTAGCATTAAGGTCTTTTGTACTTAATGTCCCTTCCTTATCAATTAGAAACATTCCTGTTATTTCACTTTCTGGGTTAACTACTGTATAAAATAGACTAGCATCTTCAAAAATAAAAGTTGCTGTACCTGTAGGTCCCATCTGTTGACCGTGTTATATTTAATAGTAGGTATAGTAGTTTCTTCAACCCCTTTAATAAATTGTATTATAGCTTTCATAATGCTCCTAATTAAATTATTACTATTATTCTAATATTTTTATAAATAATAGAGAACTATATATGATTAAATAAAAAAAAACAACCCAAATAAAAAGAAGTATTTAAAATTTGACTTTTTTATGAAGTTAAACTATAAGATGATCGTATTAACTCAAAAAAATAATATCAATACTAGTAGTAACAATTATTATTGTTACTAAAAAAAGATAATAATAAATTATTATATATATAACTTATGCGAAAAAAAACAATCCAAGTAATTTTAACTAAAGATGTTCAGAAATTAGGGGAACAAGGTACTCTTATTAAAGTTAAGCCAGGATATATTAGAAATTATCTAATCCCTTTAAAACTTGGGTAAATATAGCTACTCCTAGTTTAATTAGCCAATTTGAATTACAACAAAAAGACTCAGAAGTAAAACAATTACAATTTAGTAAAAAGTGTATTATTAATAAAGAATTATTAGAAAATTCTGGTAAATTTACAATTAAGAAAAAAATATCAGAGACTGGTATTTTTTATGGTAAAATTACAAAAAAACATATATTAGATTTAATAATAGAGAACGTAGATTTAACTATAGATTTAAATAAAAACCAATTGGAGCTACCTGATATGAAAGAATTAGGTGAATATATTATTGAAATTATTTTAACAACAGATGTTATAGCTAAAATTAATATCGAGATATTACCAGAATAGAATATTGTGGAAAAGAGGGACTTAGAATTATCTAATTCAGAAACAATACTCCCTTACAATCTATTAGCTGAGAAATTAGTTTTAGGAAGTATATTAACAATACCTGAAGCTATTCTGTTGGTTAGTGAAAAATTGCCTATTGAAGCTTTTTATTTAAAGACTCATCAAATTATTTATAAGGCTTTATTAATACTTTATGCCGAAGGTAAAACAATTGATTATATAAATTTAATTACATGGATCCAAGATAATGGTTTTTTACCAAAAATTGGTGGAGCACATGTAATTATAGATCTTTTAAATCAGATGCATACTTTAAGTAATCTAGAAGAATATTATAGCTTTAATTTATGAAAAGTACTTAAGAAGATCATTAATTGAACTTGGAGAGGAAATAATTGAAAGTGGTTATTTAACTGAAATACCATTAGAAACAATTTTTACAAAAAATTGAGCAAAGTTTTTTTCTCATATCTGAGACTAAATCAAAAAAGCAAATAATTAGTGTCCAAGAAGGATTACAACAAGTTTTAAAAGAAATTGAAGAAGGTTTAAGGATACCAAGGTTACCTGGGTTAAAAACCACGTTTCTAGAGTTTGATATAATAACTCAAGGGTTCCAAAATTCTGATCTTATTATCATTGCTGGACGTCCTTCAATGGGTAAAACTGCTTTTGCTTTCAATTTAGCAAAAAATATTGCCCCAAAACCACAAAACAGGAGTAGTTTTTTTTAGTTTAGAGATGACTCGTGAACAATTAGTTTATAGATTATTAGCTTCTGAAGTTGGAATAACAAACACAAGATTAAGAGCCTCAAGGATTAAAGAAACTGAATGGATTAAAATAAATAATACAATAAAGGATTTATCACAACTAAGACTTTTTATTGACGATACTCCAGATCTATCCGTAGGTGAAATAAAATTAAAAGTAAAGACAATTAATCTTGAATATTCAAATCAAATAAATTTGGTAGTCATTGACTATTTTACAATTATTAG
The DNA here is from genome assembly GCA_031213475.1 of Nereocystis luetkeana. Lineage (NCBI taxonomy): Eukaryota > Phaeophyceae > Laminariales > Laminariaceae > Nereocystis > Nereocystis luetkeana. Next base: position 28,252 of record JARUPZ010000270.1, read on the forward strand.
AAGGTGTAAAACAAGATGCGAATAGAGTCCAAGAACTTTCTAAAATTACACGAGCGCTAAAAAAAATTAGCACGTGATTTAAATATACCAGTTATTGTTTTTATCTCAATTAAGTAGAAATGTAGAGAGTAGGGGTAAATAAAAGACCAATTTTAGCAGATTTAAGGGAAAGTGGTTTGTATTAATTTTTCAGTTAAAAAACCTACTACGGCCATAAATAAAATAAAAGATAATTCTATTTTTTTGTTGGACGGGTAATTGTATCTCTAAGCAAAAAATTTTGATATCAAATTTACTGGGCAAAAACCCGTGTATAGATTAGAAAGTTAATTTAGGTTGGTCCTTTACTAATAAGTAGTAACCATAAAATTTTAACGAATAAGGGTTGGAAAAAAATTGACCAGTTAGCATTAGATAATTTTATTAGTGCAAAATTATTACTCGGGTTTAGATCCTTAAATAATTTAAGTAAGTATTGTGTTACATGGGATAAAGTAACTAGGAAAAGATATCACAAGTTAGCTCCGGTTTAATGATTTACATATTTCTAATTACTCAAACTATTTAACTAATCACTTAATTATTCATAACTCTATCGAACAAGATGCAGAAGATGTTGTTATTATGCTATATCGGGATGAGTATTATAATAAAGATACATTAGAAAAAAATTTAATTGAACTAATTATAGCAAAACATAGGAATGGTCCAGTTGGATCCACAAAATTAATCTTTGACCCAAAATACCTTAGGTTTTTTAATATTTAATAACGTATTCTAATCTTTGAAACTTAGGTTTTTAACTTTTATATTATCTACTAATAAAAAAATATAGAATAAATTTTTTTATACCTACTAATTAGTTAAAAGTCAATTTGACCTAGAAGATAGAATTGGTTTACTCTATGTTTTAATACTTTTGTATTTGGTATCTAGAGCGTCCTTAGTTCAGTTGGTAGAACATAGGTCTCCAAAACCTAGTGTCGAGGGTTCAAATCCTTCAGGGCGCGTATCGTATAAAATTAAAAACTAGAAATCTTATAATAAATTTTTAATTTTAAAATTATTAAATTCAAAAAAAAATATATATATGGCAAAAAAAGTAACTAGCATAATAAAACTTGCTTTATCTGCAGGTAAAGCTGTTCCTGCACCTCCAGTAGGTCCAGCTCTTAGTCAACACGGGGTTAATATCTCAGCTTTTTGTAAAGAATACAATGCAAAAACAGCTGATCAAATTGGTTTAATCATCCCAGTAGAAATATCAGTATATGAAGATAGATCTTATACATTTATACTAAAAACTCCACCAGCTTCAGTTTTGTTAGTTAAAGCTACTAATATAAAAAAAGGTGCGTCAGAACCAAATAGACAAGTAGTAGGGTCAATCACAATAGATGAAATAAAAAAAATAGCCGAAATTAAATTACCGGATTTAAATACAACAAATTTAGATAGTGCTGTTAAAATTATTGCAGGGACTGCAAAAAATATGGGAATCACAATAACTGATTAACATTTAACAAATTTTAAATAACGGGTCCAAAAAAAGAATGAGGAAATTAAATAAGCGAACGAAAGAGAACAGACAAAAAGTAGAAAAACGCTTATATAGTCAAAATGATGCAATTCGTATTTTAAAAGAAACTGCAAATGCCAAATTTATAGAATCAGTTGAAGCACATATTTCTTTATCAATTGATCCAAAATATAGTGACCAACAATTACGAAGTACCCTAATTTTACCTAAAGGTACTGGTAATACCAAACGTATTGCAGTATTAATGCCTTTAGAAAGTATTACAACAGAATATAAAGAATTAGCTGATATAATTGGTTCTGATGACTTAATCGAAACAATTACTAAAGGTGATATAAATTTCGATATATTAATTGCTACACCTGATATGATGCCAAAATTAGCTAAGTTAGGTAGAATCTTAGGTCCAAAAGGATTAATGCCCTCACCAAAAGCTGGTACAGTAACAACTGATGTAAAATTAACTTTAGAAGAATTTAAAAAGGGTAAATTAGAATATAGAGCAGATAAGACAGGTATTGTTCATTTATTGATTGGAAAAAGTAATTTTGCTGATTCTGATTTATTAGAAAACCTATTTGCTGTCTATACTTCAATTGAAAATAATAAACCTCCTGGAGTAAAGGGACGTTATTTTAAAACTTTTCATATTTGTAGTACAATGGGACCTTCAATCGAAATTGATATTGCTGCTTTAAAGCCTTAAATTAATTAAAATTAAACTAATAATTATCTTTTGACAAACGAATTAAAAAATAAAAAATAAAAATATGACTGAAAAAATTTCGACTTTAATCGATGAACTAAAAACATTAACTTTATTAGAAGCAGCAGAACTAGTTAAAGCTATAGAGGAAACATTTGATGTCGATGCATCTGCTGGTGGTGGAGTTATGATGATGAGCCAAGGTGGATCAGCTTCGGACAATGGTGAAGCAGCGGAAGAAAAAACAGAATTTGATGTAAGTTTAGATGAAGTACCTAAAGATAAAAAGATACCTATCTTAAAAATAGTTCGCTCTTTAACAGAACTAGGATTAAAAGAAGCTAAAGAATTAGTTGAGAATACACCAAAAGTTATAAAAGAAGGGTTAACAAAAGCCGCTGCGGAAGAAACTAAAAAGACGCTTGAGGATGCTGGTGCAGTTGTAACTCTGAAATAATTGTTTAATTACTCCTTTAGTAAATCTAAAGATCAGTCATGTTTTTCTACACTAGGTAGAAAAACATGACTGATCTTTAGATTTACTAAAGGAGTAATTAAACAATTATTTCAATAAAGACTTTTCAATTTTTTAGAATATATCTTCTTCTGCATGAGATTCGACTTCACAATCTGATTGAGGGTAAGCTACACAAGTTAATATGAAGCCTTTTTCAAGTTGCTCTTCCTCTAAAAAAGCTTGCTCTGATTGCTCTACAGTACCTGCTGTTAATTTACCTGTACATGACGAACAAGCACCAGCACGGCAAGAATATGGAAGGTTTAAGTCTTGCTCTTCAGCTGCTTCTAAAATAGTTTGGTCGTCAGGACAGTCAATAACTTTATCAATACCTAAATCTGCGTTTACAACGTGTATATTAAATCCCATACAATTAAATTTGGTTTAAAAATAATAAATATTACAAGCAAAATTTATTTTAATCTAAATAATAACGTAATATATATTACAAGTAGTTAGATAATTTGTCAACGTTATAATTCTTATATACAAATTTCATAGTAAGAAAGTCAAAAACATGTTCACTTAATAGGAGCTTATAACAAATGGCATTACCATGGTACCGTGTTCATACTGTAGTTCTTAACGACCCAGGCCGATTAATTGCAGTTCATTTAATGCATACAGGATTAGTTGCAGGATGGGCTGGTTCAATGGCATTATACGAATTATCTATATTTGATTTCTCAGACCCTATTTTAAACCCAATGTGGCGTCAAGGTATGTTTGTTATGCCTTTTATGACTAGATTAGGTGTTTCTGACTCATGGACAGGATGGGATATTGCTGGAGAAAGATCTGAACCAATTGTAAGTTTATGGTGTTACGAAGGAGTAGCATATAGCCATATTATATTATCAGGTTTATGTTTCCTAGCTGCCGTTTGGCATTGGGTTTATTGGGATCTTGAATTATTCCGTGACCCAAGAACAGGTGAGCCTTCTTTAGATTTACCGAAAATTTTTGGTATACATTTATTCTTATCTGGTTTATTATGTTTTGGTTTTGGTGCATTCCATGTAACTGGATTTTTTGGTCCTGGTATTTGGGTTTCCGATGCTTATGGATTAACAGGTCAAGTTCAACCAGTAGCACCTTCATGGGGAGCTTCAGGTTTTAATCCTTTCAATCCTGGTGGAATTGCCTCACATCATATGGCGGCAGGAAGCTTTGGAGTCTTAGCAGGTGGTTTTCATTTAACTTTACGACCTCCTCAGCGTTTATACCGTGCATTACGAATGGGTAATATCGAAACAGTATTATCTAGTAGTATTGCAGCTGTCTTTTTTGCAGCTTTTATTACTTCAGTGAACAATGTGGTATGGTTCTGCAACAACTCCAATTGAATTATTTGGACCAACAAGATACCAATGGGATAGTGGATATTTCCAACAAGAAATTGAACGTCGTGTTGAAGTTTCATTAAATGAAGGTTTATCTGAAAGTGAAGCTTGGTCAAGTCTTCCTGATAAATTAGCTTTCTATGACTATATTGGTAATAACCCAGCGAAAGGTGGTTTATTTAGATCTGGTCCTATGAATAAAGGTGATGGAATCGCAGAAGCTTGGTTAGGACATCCAATTTTTAGAGACCGCGAAGGTCGAGAATTAGCTGTACGTCGTATGCCGGCTTTCTTTGAAACTTTCCCTGTAATTTTAATTGATAAAGATGGAATTATTCGTGCAGATATACCATTCAGACGTGCTGAATCTAAATATAGCATAGAACAAGTTGGTGTTAATGTTAGTTTCTATGGTGGTAAATTAAATGGACAATCATTTAAAGATGCACCAACAGTGAAAAAGTTTGCTCGTAAAGCTCAACTTGGTGAAGTTTTTGAGTTTGACAGAACAAGTTTAGAATCTGATGGAGTATTTAGAAGTAGCCCACGTGGTTGGTATACTTTTGGTCATTTAAATTTAGCATTATTATTCTTCTTAGGTCATTTATGGCATGGTTCACGTACTATCTTCCGTGATGTGTTTACTGGTATTGGTTCAGAAGTTACTGAACAAGTAGAATTTGGTGCATTCCAAAAATTAGGTGATGAAACAACTCGTAAACAGGGTGTAGTATAATTTATTTTTTTAATTAATTAAAAGGAAAAAATATGGGCATAGACTTTTCACAACTTTCACAACCAGCATTAGTGTATGCAACTTTATTGATAGGAACACTAATGGTTCTCTTTTTTGCTGTTTTCTTCCGTGATCCACCTAAAATACTTAAAGAATAATTATTTATGATTTATCTTTTCTTATCTTATGAAATTTTAATTTTATATAGATAAGAAAAGATAAACCATAAAATTAATTTATAAGTATTAATCTTCATGTTCCTCAAAGGGATCTCTCAAAAATTTTGACCCCGGCCCAAACGCCGTATAAGTTGAATACGCAGTTATCCCTATTAATAAGCTAGATACAAAAATTATTAAAATTGTAGATGTTTCCATAGTTTTTATTTTATTTATAATTATTAAATTACTATACTGACAAGAAATTGTTATTAATTAACTTAAACTTTATTACATTATGGCTTTCAAAACAAAATTAGGTGATATTTTAAGACCTTTAAATTCTGAATATGGTAAAGTAGCACCAGGTTGGGCTACAACATTACTTATGGGTATAGCTATGCTATTATTTTTAGTTTTTTTATTAATTATTTTACAAATTTATAATTCATCATTAATTTTAAATGATGTTGATGTAGATTGGCAAAGTTTAGGCAATTAACTTAAATTATAGGTAATGTTCACTTTATTATATTTTATTTTAAAAATAAAATATAATAAAGTAAACATTACCTATAATTTAAGATATTACGATAATGGTTGTAATTTAGTTTTTTTTGGTAACCCAGTATAACTACTTACAAATTTTTCGAAATCTTTCCCATCAATTGTTTCAATTTGTGTTAATAATGTCGCTAATTGGTCTAATAATAAACGGTTTCTTTCTAATATAGTACAAGCCTTATCAAACCCATCTTCAACAATTTCAATAATTTGCATATCAATTTGATCCGCAACATCAAGGAAACAATCGGGTCTTGTTTGTAAACGTCGACCAAAGAAGATTGAAGGTTGTGGTAGGTCCATAGCCATTGGCGTTAAACTAGACATACCAAATCTTGTAACCATTTGTCTAGCTAAAGAATTTACTTTAAAAAAGTCATTACTAGCACCACTTGTTATTTCCATTTTTCCAAAAATAACTTTTTCTGCTGCTCTTCCACCAAGGGTACCTATTAATCTAGAAGATAATTGGCCTCTCGTTAAAAGAGGTTGCTCATCTGGTGTAAACCAAGTTAATCCTTGAGCACGCCCACGAGGAATTAAGGTTACTTTTTGAACATCATCATGATTTTTTAACAAAGTACCAGCTAACGCGTGTCCAACTTCATGGTAAGCAACTAACCTTTTATTTCGAGAATCATTTAAAAGCACCCCCTCTAGACCGGCAATAATTCTTTCAATAGCTGTATATATTTGTTTAATTGAGATTGTTTCCAAGTTAGCACGGGCTGTTAAAATCGCAGCCTCGTTAAGTATATTAGCTAAATCAGCACCTGAAAAACCAGCAGTTCTTTGTGCAATAAATTTAAGAGATGTTTTAGAGTCTATATTTTTATTTCGACTATGAACCTTCAAAATCTCTATACGCCCATATATATCTGGCAAGTTAACTGTTATTTGTCGGTCAAAACGCCCAGGACGTAATAAAGCAGAATCTAAAACATCAGCTCTGTTTGTAGCTGCAATAACAATTATACCACTTGTAGGCTTAAACCCATCCATCTCAGTTAAAATTTGATTTAATGTTTGTTCTCTCTCATCATTAGTTCCTCCAACACCTGTTCCCCTTTGTCTACCGATTGCATCAATCTCATCAATAAATAAAATACATGGAGAATTTCGCTCTGCTGTCTCAAATAAATCACGAACGCGGGAAGCACCTATCCCAACGAACATTTCAACAAATTCTGAGCCAGAAATACTAATAAATGGTACACCTGCTTCTCCTGCAATTGCTTTTGCTAATAAAGTTTTACCTGTTCCAGGGGGACCAACTATGATAACTCCTTTTGGAGGGTTAGCACCAACGGCTGTAAATAATTGTGGCATTTTAAGAAAGGAAACAAATTCTTCGAATTCTTGTTTAGCTTCATCAATACCAGCAACATCACTAAAGGAAACACCAGTATTTGCATCTAATTGAATTTTTGCACGAGCTTTACGTAAGTTACCAAAGAAGTCATAATTACTACCTTCAGAAAAAAATAGTTGGAAAACAACTAAAAGTAAAACTGGAACTAAAAGAGCACTTAGAATAGACCATGCTGATTCAAAAGTAACAGCTGGGTGAGCTGTAAAGTCTATTTGAAATTCTCTTAATTTTAAAATTAAAGATGAATTACGGATAGGTACTTTTACCCCAATATGCTGTAATTTATCCCCTAAAGACCCAAAAGCATCAAATACTACGATTTCAGCATTTTCATATAAATCTACTTTTTTTATATCACCATTTTCTAAATAACTTAAAAATTTATCAAAAGAAATCATTTGACTTGGGTGACTATCTTTAAAATTAATTAAATTACTCCCTAATTCTAAAAAATTGTCCCACTTAAAATAAACAAAACCTGAAATAACTGCTAAACCAACCAAAAGTATATAGAAAATCTTTGGGGTTTCATTTTTCATAAATGCCTCTCCTTAGTACACGTTAATAATATTATATTATTAACACATATCAGATTAAAAAACAACTAAATAAAAATTTTATGTAAACTTAATCAAAAACAAAATATAATTACATTTATAACTATTAATTAAATTATTTTAAACTGACTAAAATACTATGGTAGAAAAAGGCGCAAAAGTACGTATTTTAAGAAAAGAATCATATTGGTATAACGATGTTGGAACTGTTGTAATAGTCGAAAAAGTGGCTTCAAATTACCCTGTATTAGTTAGATTTGTAAAAGTCAATTATAGTGGTACAAATACATCGAATTTTAAACAAGAAGAATTAATAGCAGCATAGTATTTAAACTTAAACTTAAACTTAAACTTATAAATATAAGTTTAAGTTTAAGTATTATTTATAACTATATAATTCAGTCGATACACCTGGTGAAAGATCTAATACTAATAGCGTATTAACAATTTCTTTCGAATCGGATTGAATGTCAATAATCTTTTTATATCGACGGATTTCAAACTGCTCTCGAGAGTCCTTATTTACATGTGGGGATCTTAAAACACAATATGATCTTTTTTTTGTAGGGAATGATATAGGGCCCGCTACATTTAAAATAGATTTTTCATTCGCTAAAGCATCTAATATTTTTTTGCAGCATTCATTTAAAACTAAATGATTAAAAGACTGTAAAATAATTCGTATTTTTTCTTTTGACATAAAAATATAACTTATTGAATAATTTTTGAAACAACACCAGCACCAATAGTTCGACCACCTTCACGAATAGCAAATCGCATTCCTTCTTCAATCGCAATTAACGAAATTAATTTTGCTGTCATTTTAACACGGTCACCTGGCATAACCATTAATGTTTTTTCACCTTCATCAGTAATAAAACTTATAATCTCACCGGTAACATCTGTTGTTCGTACATAGAATTGAGGTCTATATCCTGGGAAAAACGGAGTATGGCGACCACCTTCTTCTTTTGTTAAAATATAAAGTTCAGATTCAAAAGTATTATGTGGTGTAATTGTTCCAGGTTTTGATAAAACCATTCCACGTTCTATCTCATCTTTTTGTAACCCACGTAATAAAATACCTACATTATCTCCTGCAACACCTTCATCTAAAGTTTTTTGGAACATTTCAACACCAGTTACTGTTGTTGATTTAGTATCACCTAAACCAACTAGATCTACTGTTTCACCTACTTTCACAATACCACGGTCAATTTTACCGGTAGCAACTGTTCCTCGGCCAGTAATTGAAAAAACATCTTCAATCGCCATTAGGAATGGTTTATCAACATCACGGATTGGTGTTGGGATATAACTATCAACCGAATCCATTAGACTATAAATTTTATCAACCCATTTATTCTCACCCTTTTTTAAAGCAGGCTCATTGTTAATAGCATCAAGAGCTTGTAAAGCGGAACCAGTAAGTATTGGTATATCATCACCAGGGAAATCGTAATTAGATAATAGTTCTCTAACTTCTAGTTCCACTAATTCTACTAATTCAAGATCGTCTACCTGGTCTTCTTTATTCAAGAATACTACAATATGTGGTACACCAACTTGTTTAGATAATAAAATATGCTCACGTGTTTGAGGCATAGGACCATCAGCTGCTGAAACAACTAAAATTGCTCCATCCATTTGTGCAGCACCAGTAATCATATTTTTAACATAATCTGCATGTCCTGGACAATCTACATGAGCATAATGACGACTTTCTGTTTCATACTCTACATGTGCTGTGTTTATTGTAATACCACGTGCACGTTCTTCAGGTGCTGCATCAATATCTTCATATTTTTTTGCATTAGTAACATCCCCTGTAAGTGATAGAACAGCTGTAATAGCAGCAGTTAATGTAGTTTTACCATGATCTACATGTCCAATTGTTCCAATATTGATATGTGGTTTCGTACGGTCGTATTTTTCGCGAGCCATAATATATAGTCCTTGTATTATTTTATATTTTTTACTTTTGGCGTTTAATTAAATATAATTTAATTAATAAAAATGCTTAAGAACGGAAATGGGCAAAAGCTTTATTTGATCTTGCCATACGATGAGTTTCATCTTTTTTGCGGATTGCATTACCGGAGCCTTTAGAAGCATCGATAATTTCATTTGCTAATTTGATTGCTATTGTTTTTCCCGAGCGAGCTCTAGCAAATTGAATAATCCAGCATAAACCTAAATTAATACCTCGAAATTTTTTTACTTCAATAGGCACTTGGTAAGTCGAACCTCCCACACGTTTCGCTTTTATTTTAACTGCAGGACTTACATTTTTTACAGCTTTTTCAAAAATCTTTAAAGGCTGGTTGTTTGTTCTCTCTTTTATAATATCAAATGCTTCATAAATTATTTTTTGTGCTACAGTTTTTTTACCACTTTTTAGAATTTTTGATATCATTAAATTTACTAAAAAACTATCATAAACTGAGTCAGCTATGGGAAATTGTCTTTTTTTATTTGTACGACGTGACATAATTTATTTTATTAATCTTTTATTTTATTTTACTGGTTTTTTCATCCCATATTTTGAACGACCCTGACGTCGATCTTTTACCCCAATTGTATCAAGAGTTCCTCTAATGATATGATAACGTACTCCTGGTAAATCTTTCACCCTTCCCCCACGAAGTAAAACTACAGAATGTTCTTGCAAGTTGTGACCAATACCAGGAATATAAGCTGTAACTTCAAATCCAGAAGTTAACCTCACTCGAGCTACTTTTCGTATCGCTGAGTTTGGTTTTTTTGGAGTGATTGTATGAACTCTTGTGCATACACCTCGACGTTGAGGACAACTTTTTAATGCGGGTGATTTTGTTCGGGGTTGGATTTTTTTACGTCGTACTCGAATAAGTTGTTGTATAGTTGGCATATATTTAAATTTTAATTAATTAATTTAGAGGTTTTAACTAACCACATTTTCAATCTTGTATTTTTTTAAGAACCTTTCAACACGACCTTCTGTATCGATTATTCTTTGTGACCCTGTGTAAAAAGGATGATTACCTGACCAGATATCAACATGTAATTCAGGTTTTGTTGAACCTACAATCATGATTAATTGACCATCATAATAGACTTTTGTATCATTAAACCATTTTGGATGTATATTCTTTTTAGGCATATAAATAATGTTTATAATAAGTATATAGTAAAGTATTGTTTTGAATTAACGTTTTGAATACTGAGAAGCTTTTCTAGCTTTTTTTAAACCATATTTACGACGTTCTTTAATTCGTGCATCACGTTTTAAAAAACCTTCAAATTTTAAAATAGGTCTAAAATTAATTTTATCTACTTTACAAAGAGCTCTTGAAATCCCTAATCTTATTGAATCAGCTTGACCAGTTAACCCACCGCCTTTAACATTCGCGATAATTTTATACTTTTTATCTAATTTAACTTTTTTTAAAGGTAAGCTTATTTGATTTAAGTAAGTAAAATTTTGTTGAAAATATTGTTCTGCTTTATGACCATTTACTTCACATGTTATTTCAGAATTTGATTCTGTAAAAGGTACTAAATATACGATTGCTGTAGATTCTTTTTTTCTACCAATCCCATAAATATGAGGATTAGTTTGGTTTTTACTTGTCATAGACTTTAATTATTATAATTCTATTTTTTGAGGCTTTTGAGACATATGCGGATGCTCTTGACCTTTGTATACTTTTAATTTTGTAAATAATTTTCGACCTAAACGGTTTTTTGGGAGCATGCCTTTAATGGCTTTTTCGAGAATACGTTCTGGTATACGAATTTGTAAATCTTCAAAACTTTCAACTGTTTTCCCACCAGGTCGACCGGAATGACGAAAGTATAATTTTTGTACTCGTTTTTTACCACTTACATTTATTTCACTTGCATTTACTATTATAATGTAATCACCAACATCTTGGGAAGGTGTAAAAATAGTTTTATTTTTACCTCTTAGTAAATTAGACACTTCCGTAGCTAATCTCCCTAAACATTTATCTTTTGCATCAATTATATACCATTGTTGTTTTAAATCAAGTTTCGACGGAATAAAAGTATCTTTCATAATAATATTAAATTCTATAATAAAGTTGAATGCGGATAAAAATTCCAATAGTATAAATTACTAACCATTAGGTGGTTCATAAAAAAGCGTTAATTTATTCTTTATTTCTTCTACTGATTTTGGCCCCAGCCCTTCTATAGTTATTAAGTTAGGAGAAGGGTATTCCATTAAATCCCAAGTAAAATTAATATTAACCTTATTCAAAGCTTTAATTATTCGGTTTGATAAACCCAAGCCTTTTAAAGATCCACTCTCCATATCAGTCACGCGTTTTAATAATCTTTCTTCGGGTGTACTTTTTTTACTAAGATTAGTTTTCTCTTTTTCTTGCTTTTCTCTGTTTCCTATAATCTCAATTTCTTTTTCGGACTTCATTTCCGTTTTTATAACTTCAATTGTTTCCTTCTTTAGCTTTACTTTCGTTTTTTTTATTGTTTTATCAATCTCTAGGGATGGAGTTGTAGAAACCCTATCTTTTTTAATAGATTTTTCCTTTTCTATTTCCTTATAATCAAAACAAGGAAACTCCATATTAGTAATTGTTGAGAGCATATAACCTATCATATTTCGGGCTTGTATCAATGCCTGATGTGGCAATAAAGTGCCGTTAGTAAAAATTTCTAGGTGAAGTTCCTCGTTTGTATTTTCAACATCCTGCGGTAATGGTTTAATATAAGAATTAACCTTTAATACTGGTGCAAAATTAGAGTCAATTGGGATAAAATCCGTAGCCCCTTCTAGTTTTTGGTGTTTAGCTAGAATATAAGATTTTCCATATTCTATTTTTATTGCTAATTCAATTACTGATTCATCAGAGATTGTTAATAAATGAGTACTGGGATTTAAAACTTTGATACCATTAGGTAAAGTAAGCGCTCCTGCAGTCACTATAGCTGGGCCTTGTGCTTTTAACAGCCCATAACAAGCTTGACCCGTGTTATTTTGATCATATATAATAATTTCTTTTAAATTTAATATGATCTCAAGAAGATCTTCACGAACACCTTCTAAAGGGGTGAATTCATTATTTATACCAGCGACTCGAACACCAGTAATCCGAAAACCATATAAATTTGAAAGTAAAGCACGTCTTAACATATTACCAATTGTAGTACCCTCACTTTGCTCTAATGAAGTAAAAACAAAATGGCCATAAAATTCATTACGGTTTAATAAATCTAAGTCTACACACTTACATTTACTATTTATCTTCATTATTTATCTCCTTTTTTAATATCTATGTTTTTTAGTTGTATAGAACTATAACAGATATATATGTTGTAGTTCTTTTTATAAAACTGAATTATTTTATTCTTTGCAGAAAAAAATTTAAGCTAATTCATTTTAAACTCTTCTACGTTTAGGAGGGCGACAACCATTATAAGGTATAAAAGTTACATCTTTTATAGAAACGATTCTTATTCCTTTTTGATAAACTGCTCTAATAGCAGGTTCTCTACCTGGTCCAGAACCTTTGATCACAACTTCTAACCTCTTAAGTCCATATGCCTCTTTAGCTATTAATGCAGCTTTTTCGGCAGCTTTTTGCGAAGCAAATGGCGTCCCTTTTCGAGACCCTTTAAAATCAACAGTCCCCGATGAGGCCCATGATAATGTGTTTCCATTTAAATCACTTATCGTTACAATTGTATTATTAAAAGTAGCGTGTACATGCATAGTTCCAGTAACAATAGTGCGCTTCATTTTTTTTTTCATTTATTACATTCTCCAACCTGTGGTTAAATTTTCTAAATATTGTTTACTTATTTTTTCCTGCCACCGTTTTTTTTCCTCCTCTTCTAGTTCTACCATTAGTTCTTGTTCGCTGACCTCGGACAGGTAAACCTGCGCGATGTCGACGACCTTTAATCGAACCATTTTCCATTAACCTTTTTATATTTAAATTTGTTAAACGGAATAGATCGGCTTCAAGTTGGTAATTCTTTTCTAAAACCTTTCTCAGATTACTAATATCTTCATCAGACAAATCTTTTGTTCTTACACCTGCTTCATCAGCATCTTTTAATCCTGCTGTGTCTAAAATCTCTTGCGCTCTAGATAAACCAATACCGTATATCCCAGTTAAAGCATATTTAATTTTTTTATTGTTTGCCAGATCTATTCCAAGAAATCGAACCATATTTTATCTCCATTTTCTTTTTTAATTTAACCTTGTCGTTGCTTATGTTTAAGATTAGTACAAATTACTTGAACTCGACCATGGCGACGTATAATTCTACATTTTTCACACATTTTTTTTACTGACGCTCTAACTTTCATATTTT
>JARUPZ010000271.1:0-42079 GCA_031213475.1 Nereocystis luetkeana
GTGTGCCATGAGCGGAGAGGGTCATCCGAGAAGGGCAACAGGGGGGGGGGGGGGGGGAAACGAAAAAAAAAATGATCTGTTTGTAAAGATCGGAGACAAGAAGAAAGGGGGAGGAAAACAACATCATGAAGGTTTTAGTAAACGTAAAGTGTACTCGTACGGAGCAATACCGTGTAGCTTTTCCCTCTGTCTACTTCCTTTTTTTTTGGCCGTTCTTCTCCCTGTGCCTGGTACGCCCGCAGTTGGCGACCATGTACAGAGCAGCGACGCCTGCCAGGGCAGGGATACGGCAGCGTATTTTGGCCGAACTGCTTTCGGACGGATGGGGTTCCTGTCGACCGGATTACCACACTTAACGTCGTTGGAATATGGTTAACACTAGGGCTTTATAATATAATAGCACTCGTGGTGAAGGATGGGGGAAAAAGCCCAGAGCACCGCTACCAAATGACGTGGGGGGTGGAGAAGACGCGTGCTCACCTCCTAGGGGGCAGCGCCTAATTTTTCTATGGCTCATCGCCTGGTAATATAGAAGAGGAGCTCTGTGACTCACCCAAAAACTGCCCTTTTTGATGAAACTACGTTGGCTTTAATCCTTCTGGAGCGCCCGATATATAATAGCGACCGATATAGCGGTAAACTTGAATGGTATCAAAAACTGTTTTACGAGCGATGTGAGCGCCGAGCACTAAAACGTACCAGGTACGGGCAGAGTCATGTCGCACCCGTGCGTGCGGTAGTACGACTCCTTGAACAGAAATCTCGGGGAACCAGATAATGTGAATATATCCCCCCCCCCCCCCACCCCCCCCCCTCTCTGGGAGTGGCTACTCCAGAAATTAAATTAACTCATTAAAGCTGTCATCCATATGCAAGTCAGCCTCACAAGCGGTTCTTAGTAGGATGCAGTTCACCCTTCATGCGACTCGCCGGACACCCTCACGGCGCTTCGCGCTCGGTGCAAGCGATGTCTGCCTGGTCGGTGAAAACCCGACATGCTCCGTCCCGGCATTGTAGGGATGCGAGCGTCTATGGTCATACGACTACGGCCATGCATGAAATCGGGCACATCTCTCCTATCGAGTACACCCCCCCTTCCCCCCCCCCCCCCCCTATTACCGCGCCCCACTCACACAGTGACCGGTGCTGCAATCGTCTACCACACTGTCCCTAAACATAAGGAACTTTTACATGTTAATATTCAATGAAAACGAACCCTATATTTAGGGACATAATTGCAATCGTCTACCACACTGTCCCTAAACATAAGGAACTTTTACATATTAATATTCAATGAAAACGAACCCTATATTTAGGGACATAATTGGTTTGTTTTCATCATCATTAGTTTCTCGCTCTCAAGCCCTGAGAGGGTTGGCCCGCGAGGAACAATCCCGTGGCCTGCTACTATTAGTAGCACGGGGGGTCGTAGTAATCAGGACCCACCATACACACGAAAACCTATATATTTCAGTATTTTTACCGAGCATATTTGGTCCTGATTACTATGTCCCCGCGTAATAGCTCTTATGTACCAGGTATACCGAATAATATCGCAACATAAATGGGGATACCTATACGGGGGGGTAGTCCTCAGCCGAGGAGGTCCGTAAAATCGGAAGATGAGGTGAACCGAACAGCAGTGCTCGTACCAGGCACGCAAACCTCTATCGTGGCGGGGGTCTGGAACGTCTGACGAGGAGGATAAGGTGAACGAGGGTTCGGCAAAAAAAACAAAGGGTGGGAGGTATGTAAATGTGGCGAAGGAGGAACCTTCACAAGACAGAGAGAAAAGTGCGGGAAAAATTAGTTGATCCAGAGTGACGGAAGAAGAGAGACTGGTTCCTACGTATACCAATACTGCCGCTGCGTTCCGAGGTCTACGACCGATACGTCTTACCCTATTCTTATTATTTCTCTTGCCATCCGACAATGTGCAGCATGGTCTTCAACATGGATCACTCATAACTTTCCCGAAAGAAGAAAACCCCGGACACAAAAGGAAACCCATGCAGCACCCTTGTCTTCCCCTACTATCCGTGACAAATAAGAAAATATATATATATACGATACATTTTTGGCGGGCTACATTGTTACTAAAATGTCGTGTTAGTGATGTAAGGAATGGCTAGTCGGGTTGTTTGTGAAGTTTCATTTTATATCTCGAAATCAGTTCAAGGTTGACTCAAACCAATAGTCGAAATATCCTCAAGCCAGGACTACCAGAAACAATTACTAATAGTTAGGTGCAGCCAGCCCTGCCTCAGAGCCGTTATTGTCGAAGAGTTTTTTTTCGCCTTATATATTTCGTGAAATTACTTCATACTTTCCAACTTTCATGAATTTTAACTTTCCTGATGCCTTCCCCTCAGTTAAATTTCACACGTTGGGATTTTTTTTTCACGAAGAATGAATATGGAAATGGTCTCACTAAAATGGAAATTTCTGGCTCTCCGATACTGCCGGCCCTTGCCCTGCTTCCAATCAATACAGAGCCCTACGTATGGTTGATACAACTATTAGCTGGACGCTTGTCGGGGAGCAAACCGCCCTAAACCATCAAATCGTCTCACTACAACACTGCACGAGCGTTTCAGTGTGATTTGCAAGAGGAAGGGTTGTAGTAAGAACTTCGTAATTTTACGCCAAAAACTCGCTCGTTTTCGGCCTGCGAAGTATGTACAATAATCCTGAAATCACTTCGCTGTTGCCCAAAATCGCTGAACCAAAACCCGCGTGGGGGGCTTTGTCGGGGGTGTGGGCAACAACCCGTCCGCCCACGTCCTACTGGTATATTCCCTCTTTGGGCGTGAACATATCGTCCGCCTGTTGTTACCGAACGTCGGGTGGATGTAAACCGTGCTAGGGGGGTGGAAAGCAACGCCTTCTAGGGGCGGTGGCTTATTTCCTGAGCTCAGTATCTCACCCGAAAAACGCCTTTTTTTAGTAGTGGAAAAAGTTTGTTCGCGCAAAACCCGACCAACTTTTATATGGACTAGCCCTAAGACACCCACCACTCTGGGCGCAAATATAAGTACATTTTGGTATTGATATTAATGTGTAAACGGTCCTTATGTTTCCGACCGGAGTGGTAGTGTCTAGCGGTGTTCCAATGATAGTGGGTACCATTCTGGACGCAATTAAAAGGAACTTTTGGTCTTATTATTAATGTATAAAAGGTCGTTATATTTCCGACCAGAGTGGTAGTTCGTGACGGTATTGCAATGAATAGTGGGTACTACTCTGGAAGTGAATATAAGGACTGCTTGATATTGATATTAGTATATAAACGGTCCTTATATTTAATTCCTAAGCGGTGGTACAGTAATAAAAATATCATACTGAGCGGTAGTTGCGCACCGAAAGAGCTCGACCGAGTCAGAAAGTATTGAGCTATACCACTTGCCGCTCGGCATTGCTCGATGACCGATCGTTACAATTCGCGCGCCCAGTCATTGTGCGATGCCGCCATTCCGTACGGTATACTCCCTCCTCGGAAAATTCCTTCGGAAAATTCCTTCGTCGCATACACCCGATGGTTCCCTCCTGCACAGATTGTTCCGTCCCAAAAATCGCCCCCCCCGTGTCCTGCCTCTGCCGGAAATTCACTCTATCTTCGCGGACGGAGGACGCCTCCGTAGACGGGGGCGACAACAGGACTCTTCTTTTGTTGTGATGGTGCGAACCCTTCCCCCCTCCTCCGACTACGGCCATGCATGTCACCTGTACCCCGCCCCCCCTCGCCCTTGGCAGGTCCTTTTGCAAAAGTCCTGCGGGCGTGCATGCTCGACGACGCTTATTTCATGAATATCCCGCGCGCTGGTCTGGTCTGGTCTGGTCTGGACTGCTCTGCTCTGCTCTGCTCTGCTCTGTTTTTCTCTGCTCTGCTCTGCTCTGCTCTGCTCTGTTTTTCTCTGCTCTGCTCTGCACTGCTCTGCTCTGCACTGCTCTGCTCTGCTCTGCTCTGCACTGCACTGGTCTGCTCTGGTCTGCTCTGCACTGGTCTGCTCTGCACTGCGCTGCTCTGCTCTGCTCTGCTCTGCTCTGCTCTGCTCTGCTTTGCTCTGCTCTGCTCTGCTCTGCGCTTCTCTGCCCTGCTTTGCTTTGCTCTGCTCTGCTCTGCTCTGCTCTGCTCTGCTCTGCGCTTCTCTGCTCTGCGCTTCTCTGCTCTGCGCTTCTCTGCTCTGCTTATCTCGGAAAACACCCCCCCCCTGAAATACATGAAAAACTACGAAACAAGCGCCCAAACTTCGGAGGTCTCTTTGTTAGGAGTGAAAACTGTGCTCCGCATCGAAAGGGATGCGTGGTCGTTGGTCAAATGACTGAGGCGAGCAATAAAAACGAGTACCCCCCCCCCCCCCCTCGGCCGGCCATGCATGAGAATGAACACCCCCCCCCCCCCCCCGGTTCTTAGTAGGACGCAGCTTATCCTTCATGTGACTCGCCAAACACCTTCCGGTGCTTCGCGCTTGGTGCAAGCAATGTTTGCTTGGTCGTCGGTGAAAACCCGACGTGAATCGTACCGGCATTGTCGGGATGCGAGGGTCTATGGCCATACGACTACGGCCATGTATGACATGAGTGCCCCTCCCCCCCCCCCCGGCCATATATGGCGATGGGTACCCCCGTCGACCTACGACCGCGACGGCCCTGACAAGCCCGCGCGCATGTATCGTACGTCCCGCTACTATAGTAACGCCTGCCATGGATTATGCGAAAGCTTGCCACGCCAACGCCCCTTCCTGTCACCTTGGAGCCTCTCTCATGGGTACGGTGGTCATCAGACTGTGGCGGTACGGGTGGGTCTCTCGCTCAGAGGGGCGACGGAACCCGCGTGACCCTCGGTGATAAGCACGAGCCCCCCCGTGTTTTTACGTGTGATGCCCATAGTATTATAAGACACCTATATAAATATATGTAATGATGCGTGAGGTTGAAACATCGTTGAGGAGGATTGGGGCAAACGATGGGTGTGAAGGTGTCCTACCTACTAAGCTATAGGGGAGCCGAAAGAACGACGGATTGCCACACCTCACCCAGGGTGATCCTTGTAACACTCTCCCCCCCTAAACGGCGGGGTATTCGGGGCGTCGGTATCGTATACGGCCGTACGCTGACCTATACCCGCTTCGTTTCAATGCCTGGGGAACCAGGAGATATACGTGTTCAGGGACGCACGCGCAAGCGCTTCTGCAAAAAAAGAAGCGTTCGAAGTGAGATTCGAACCTGTGTCCTCGCCGACGTCAAATGTGAAGGGTCTACCTACAGTATGCACTGAGATACACGGTAGGGGAAAAGGGCCGATCGATCACCCAGCGCAGGGTAAAATCCTTATACGTACCGCGGTAGCATTTAAGGGTTTCCCAGAGAGGGAGAGAGGGAGGGAGGTGTACTAAAAGTAAGAGAGCCTTCAGGAAGGGAAAGTGGGATACTTGTTTTGGTTCAGAGTGCATAGCTAGCTGAGGGTAAAAATCTCCTACAAGTTAAGCTGGAAAAAGTGAAAGCGATGATGAAAAAAAAGAGTGCATAGTGTCATGAGGCTTAGATTGGGCAAGCGATTGTGGTTAACCTTTTACCTTTAGCCCAACGGACTGAGATCCTCACGAATGGCGTCGTCGGCAGGACATGGGTCGTTGGTCGTGAGTTCCAATCTCACGCCCACCATGAAATCGCTTTTTAAAGAAAGTGAGTTTCCTCATGTATGTCAAGAATCTGAAAAACGCTTCTGGATCCCCAGAAATTGGAACTGCGTGTGGTGGCGCGTCGACCCGTAAAATCCGGTCCGTTCCGGGGGGGGGAGAGTTATAGGAGGCTTAGATTGGGTAGGCGATTGGTTTGTCGCCTTTATAGCCCAACGGACTAAGCCCTTCACAATATAGGAGAGATATACTTACTTCTTTCGGGAAAGTTATGAGTGATCAATGTTGAAGATCATGCTGCACATTGTCGGGTATAGCAAGAGAAATAATAACTATTACGGGGGACCATAATAACTACCAGTAGGACCTGACGGTACATACAAAAAACTACCGGTATATATTTCGCTATTTTTACCAACAATATTTGTTGCGAATGAATGACTATGGTCCCCCGTAATACTACAGCTCCAGTACTTACACTGTTATTTTGGAGGGTTTCTTATGTGAGCACCGGGTCTGTTTTCGTACACCAACTTCAGTATACACAGGCAAGAAGGTACGTATACCACCGTAGCAACTCTCGAATTTCGTGTTTTCTGATAAATCTCAGCCTGCAAACTTTCTTACGAGTATAATATTGGGACGATTTTCTTATTTTAACCCTTTTAGAACCGCAGTCCCGTTTTGGGGACAAACTACTTAAAAATGGACTGGTTTGTCGCAAAATGGTTTGTCCCCAAAATGGGACTGCGGTTCTAACAACCAGTCAATTTTTAAGTAATTTGTCCCCAAATAAATGGGACTGCGGTTCTAAAGGGATTAAGGTGTCCCGCACTATTACGGGGGACCATAGTTAATAGGACCGACTGTTGTTAGTAAAAATGGCTAAATATATAGGTTTATATGTATACCATAGGTCCTATTAACTATGATCCCCAGTAATAATAGCTGCTATTAATATTATCATTATTATTTCTCTTGCCATCCGACAATGTGCAGCATGATCTTCAACATGGATCACTCATAACTTTCCCGAAAGAAGAAAACCTCGGAAACAAAAGGAAACCCATGCACCAAGTCTGCTATTATTAATAATAATATCATTTCATCAGCTCGTCGTGATGTGTGTGTGTGTGTGTTCTTCACATTAAACCGTTCTTTCTACCCGTCGACATCCAGCACAACCAGTGTCCGTGCCGATTCTTCCATCCTAGAAGAGATACAAGTTCTGTGGTCACAAAGCTACGCCACAGAGATACTACGTTGCCACGTGTGCAGTGTGAACTGCAGTGGGCAATGCAAAGCCATGTCATCATACTAGATACGACAGGCACGACATACGCAATCTATGAAATAGTGAAACGAAAAGAAACAATCAAAGAGAAAACAAAAACAAGGTAGACAAGTCGAAAAAGAAAAAGAAGAAAAATGAAAGCAAAATCTAAGAGAAACAATCTGTCGTGCCCCCCCCCGTGATAGCCCCCCCCCGTGATATGACTGCGCCATGATATTAATACCAACCAGTAGTTTTCACGCGGGCTGCCGGTATACGAGTACGTTTCGTTTAATATTTCTTCCTCGGAAATAAATACATCGAAACTCTCATCCGAGACTCTCTCAATCACATAATCTATACCTTTCTTTGCTATACCTTTGCTATATTTTTTTCTGGCCTCTCTCGAGCCGCCTCTCTCGCTCCCTCGAGTACCAGGCACCGTAAGAATTTAGCAAGTAGTCGTGGATTCGATGCCTGTGAACCGCTCTGTCCGGAATTAGGAGGGACTTATTGATTCATATTAATAGATAAAACAATCCTTACATTCCCGGACAGCGTGGTAAACATCGAAACATCCACCACCCATCCACAACGCCATGCCGTTCGAGTTGTCCGTTGGCTAACAGGTAGGCGCTGTTCTATATATTGATGGTTGAGAGCGAGGTGTACTCTGTCTCCTCCCCATCTCGTGCTCTCGTGCTCACATCATGATGATGGTCGATCGGTCTGCCTGGAGATAGATACACTCGTCGTACGATATCACATCGTACCCATCATACGTACCGGGGATACGTGTACCAACATGAACAGAAATGTAACGAGCCTTTAAATATAACTTTAATAAGTAAAAGCTTCTTAAATTTCCGGACAGACTGGAAATCATACCAGAGGCGATTGTGCGCAAAAAATTGAGAAGGGGATGATAAACCGAGCATTCCCGAAAATATGCGTGTTTGTGAACTCCCTCATTTTTGCTCCGGCGCCAGAAAAAGAATCGAATTTCATTTTTCATTCAGCTCGGCTACGCGAGAGGCCGGCCCTACTCGCGAGGAATCGACGGCCCAGCGTAGGGCAGCTGCGGACGCAAAGGGAGCGGCAGACAGGAGCGCGAGGTGCTCCTGCCGCGACGGAAGAAACCGCCTGGGGTCCTCCGACCCTCCAAACTTTCGGGTGTTTTTTTTCTTGCTACAAGGCATTATAAGAATACTACTGCTGTTGTCGAGCTCAGAGCGGCGCCGCAAACCCTCGCGATAACTACAAGCAAGGAGCACGCTGCGAGACCAGGCCTCGGCAGGAGCTGGTGGCGCTGGTTTCTCCCCGAGAGCACTACGATTTGGCGCTTTGGCCGAGCAGGCGCCCTGGCCACTGCTGTGAGGTCCTCGGGCGCCGGCGCGCGTGTGGGGGCAGATCGCCCCAAGAGGCCACTCTCTCTGGGAAACCAGCAGAGGTTATCCCATCGCAAAGGCTGTGATATAAAAGGTTCGAACGTCAGCAGTCAGTGTTCATCCGAGGCCTGCAACCGCACCGGGCGTAAAAAGACACGTACGGGCACGACACCGTCTTGGGGCTGGCCTAGTACAGCAGTAGCAGCAGAAGAAGCAGCAGCGGTGGCAGCAGCAGCAGCAGCAGCAGCAGCAGCAGCGCAGGCGGAAGCGCCAGCTAAAACAGAAGAAGCAGCGGAAGCAGCATCAGCAGCATCCGCAGCAGCAGCAGCAGCATCAGCAGCAGCAGCAGCAGCAGCAGCAGCAGCAGCAGGAGAAGCAGCAGCAGCAGCAGCAGCAGCAGCAGCAGCAGCAGCAGCAGCAGCAGCCGGAGCCGGAGCCGCAGCCGCAACAGCAGCAGCAGCAGCATAAGCTCCAGCAGCAGGAGAAGAAGTAGCGGCAGCAGCAGCGGCAGTAGCAGCAGCAGCAGCAGCAGCAGCAGCAGCAGCAACAATAGCGAATGACTGCGGCGCACGAAGCCCAGCAGGCGCCGACAGCTCAAACTTCGCCGTCCAGCCGGAAGCGGAGAACCAGGGCAGCAATAGCAGCGGCAGCGGCAGCAGTAGAAGCTGCAGCAGCAGGACAGAGCACCGCTGCACCCACCATCACCACCACCACTACCACCACCACCACCAGCGCCTCCGCCGCAGCCCAGCAGCAGGAGCAGCGCTACTACTCGCCTAATTCTGAGCTGAAAACCCCTCCTGTGGGAGACATGTCTGCTTTCGACCCGCACGGGCCCGCCCCCGCAGGAGAGGCCCACACTCATCACCCCCTCTATGTGCCCGGGGGACCAGATCGCCTGTCTGGGTCCCGCGCCCAGCTCCGGAGCAGGGTTAGGGCTGTGCGGAACCGAGAGCTTGAAGATCGGAACAGAGCTTCTTCTACTGGTTCTTCTCCGTACTACCGGAGGAAACTGTCTCAAGATGACGAGGAAGACGAGAAGGGTAATGGAGTTGACGGTGGTGTTGATGTCGGCGAAAGCGCGAGTCCAACCACCGGCCTTCCAGGCGTCGGCGTCGGCGGCTTGGCCGACAAAGCTCGCCGCCAGCAGCAGATACTCAAGCTGCACCAGATGCAGAAGCAGCTGCAGCAGCAGCAGCTGAGGGAGCACCGCGAGCACCGACATCAGCAGCTGCAGGGAGGAGGGGCCGGTGGCGGCGGTGGCGGCGGTGGCGGCGGCGGCGGCGGCGGCGGCGGCGGCGGCGGCGACTTCGGCAGCAGCGTCAGCGGCACCAACCATCTGCCCCGAAGACCATCGCGACGAGCCTCGGCCGGAGGCGCTGCAGGCGACGGGGCTAGGGAGCGCCGCAACATCAATAACAACAACAGTAGCAACAGCAACAATAACTACAACAATAGCGGCAGCGCAAGTGGCGGTGTTGGAGGGGGAGGGGGTGGAGGCGATTCCGGGAGTGGTGGCACGGGGGGTGTTGCCGAAGGAGGGGATGCCGATTTTTCCGGCCGCGGTGCGGGTGCCGCCTCCGCCGCCCCTCGACGACCCTCTTCGCGATCTCCCCGCAGATTGAAGGTTCCTCCCAACACGAGCGCCGGCTTGAAGCGGCGATCGCGAGGGAAAAATGCGGCCGCGGCCGCGGCCGCCGCCGCCGCCGCTGCAGCGGCTGAAGACAACGGTGGTGGCGGCGGTAGTGGGCCGGGGCATGATCGGTCGTTCTCTCCGAATAGAAACCAACGCCACCACTCGACAGGCAGGCTTAGCAGCGGCGACGACCAGGACGCGCCGCCCCCGCCGCCGCCACCGCTGCCACCTTCGGAATCGACGTTGTTATCGGCCTTGACAGGAGAGCCGGACAGCAGGACCTCCATGAGCCCACCTCCTCCTCAAGCGGACGGCGGTATTCCACTCCGTCTCCCGCCAGCGTCATCGCGGTCATCGAGGAGAAGTAGCCACGAGAGCCGGGGGGCGGGATCGGGAGCGGGTACAGGGGGTGGGGGGGGCGGAGGGGGCGGTGGTAGCAGCGACGACTCTGCTGCCGCGGCCGTCGGAGGCGGCGGCGGCGGCGGCGGCGGCGGCTGTGGAAGCGCCGTTCCTGCTCCTTCCTCGGCCCCTGCGTCTCCGCCATCGAGATCCGGCAACTCTATGGCTAGTGCTGGTGCTGGTGCTGCGCACACGCAGGTGCATTCCCAGGCGCCGCACCCGCAGACGTCATCCGGGACTTCGTCGCTGTCGCAATCGTCGGGGGCAACGTTTTCCTCGACCGGGGCGGCGGACGACTCACCTACCTCCCCCGACCGGCCGAGACGTGACCCCTCGACCCTCGGTCCCGCTGTTCACGCCTCGCCCATCAGCAGGGCGGCGGCCGCGGCCGCTCGCGGGGGCGGGACCCTGATCTCGGAGGGAGGTCAGAGTGGCGTCGGCGGCGACGGTGGCGGTGGCGGCGGCGGTGGTGGTGGTGGTGATGGCGGTGGCGGCGGCGGTGGCGGTGGTGGTGCGAGTGGAAGTGGTACGACGACGCCGGTGCAGCTGATCACGCACACTAGAAGCACAGCGCCCGGTATTCGGGGTAGGAGGGGCAGGCCGCCGCAGGCGTTGATGATGACGGAGGGGGATGAGGGTCCCGGCTCGGGGCCGGCGCGAACACGCGGTGGCGGCGGCGGTGGTGGCGGCGGTAGTGGTAGTGGCAGCGGGAGCGGGAGCGGGAGCGGCGGAGGAGGCGGTAGCGGCGGGGGAGCTGGGTCAGGGAGAAGCCACAGGGGCAGCGACGGTGGGGGGGGCGAGCACGGGGGAGGGTCGGAGTCGTCGTCGTCGAGAAGGTCGGGGGACCACGGCAATGGTAAGAGCGGGGAGCGGCGCAGTCGGGGCGGGGGGAGCGGACACTCTAGGAGGCGCGGAAGGGGGGGTTCCAAGGGTTTGCCAAGGGGGCGGGCGGCGGGGAGGGCGGGGAGGCGGGGGCGGCGGTCGGTGAGTATGCCGCAGAGCTATCGGGGCCCGGGGGCATTTGGGCTGGCCCCCGTTGTGGAGGGGGATGCGGAGGAGGAGGGAGAGGGGGGCGGCGAAGACGAGGAGGACGAGGACGAGGAGGAGCAGGAGCGGGAGGAGAGGAGCAATGTTGAGGCGAGTTCGGCGTCAGCGTGTGTATGTACTACGGCTGCTGTAGATTTGGTTATGTGTAATATGCCTGGGATGTTATTGATAGTGTCGTTTTGTTTTTCGCTCGATGTTTCGAGGGATGTACACGACATGGGCGCAAGTACGGACCTGTCGTCTGGACCGCGTAGCCGAAGGTTCAGGACTTTGGATTTTAATGGTTTCTGTTATTGTACGAACCATGCTCGTAACATTAAAAACAACAGCTGTGAGATCGAGGATTTCGTTGAAACCCATCTTTGCAATCTGTGTGGGGTGCTTCGATCGCGCGTGTGCTCTGGGTTTTAAATGGCCTCATGCAGGAAACACAGCAGACAGTCCGTATATACTTCGAAGTATATCTATGAGGAAGACAAAATCTGAAGCCGCAGAATTCAAGGAGTTGTATTAATATGAATAGTAAAATACACTACTGCTGTTGTAGACTACGACGTACCATGATGATATGCACCCTGGTACAAAAAAAAGCCTTCGGTGCGGTGCCGTGCGGTTTTCAAGAGGGAAAAAATCCTACGGTGCGGTGCGGAGCGGTGTGGTGCGGAGCGGTGCGGAGCGGTGTGGGGCGGTGCGGTGCGGTGCGGTGCGGTGCGGTGCGGTGCGGTGCGGTGCGGTGCGGTGCGGTGCGGTGCGGTGCGGTGCGGTGCGGTGCGGTGCGGTGCGGTGCGATGCGATGCGATGCGGTGCGGTGCGGTGCGGTGCGGTGCGGTGCGGTGCGGTGCGGTGCGGTGCGGTGCGGTGCGGTGCGGTTAACCGCACCGAACAGTTACAGTAGGAAAAACCGTACCGTAAAGAACATCACTGCAGTAATGGCGAGCGGTCAAGCGGTATGATGTTTCAGCTACGTACTATAAATATGTACCAGGTACCAGGTACGTACCTGGTGAACAATCTGATCACGTGCCGGTACGTCACAACTCCGAATGGCGGTGACTGCCTATAGCCATGGCGTATAGTTTCTCTCTGGTATCGTAGATATACGTAAACACTACCTGGTATAATGATAATATGAGTCATTCTTTAACAGCATAAGGTTAGGGACGGGTTGTACTTTTCAAAAATAGTTTCGCAACAGCAGAGGGACGCAATATTTTGCAGCGAAAAAGCGCAAGTTTTAGCCGCACTCCCGTTGCGATGACCAAACATTTCGAAATTTGAGGCATACTTTTTATTTTCCGAATTCGGGGAGACGAAAATTGTACATGTGTTCGTACCCGGTATCATAACGTTGTGCTGCAGTATAGTGGTTGATTTTTTTTTGAGTGCAAGCCAGCAGTCTTATCCCCGACTTGTGCTTTGAATGCAGCAGGACGTACCTGGTACGAGATTTATGACACTGAATGTCTATTATTAATGATCGTACTTCGGAACTGCGTTTAATATATGTACGTATCATATCGTACTGCGAAGTGGTATTCGAGTAGGATGCCCCGGTGGCTTGGTAGGTGATCCGCTTGCCTACTGAGATCAAGTTTGTGGGTTCAAGTCTCCCCGAGTGCATGCTCGTGCGAGTAGTACTAGTATGTGATGAGTTCTTCTTCCGTAAGAAGAAAATGATCGGCGGAAAGCGCGAAAGCGTGAGTTGTTGATAGCTACGTACGTTCGATGAAAGTCGACGAGCAGTGGAACCGCTGAACCCTACGCGCGATAAAAAATGGAGGCACGTGCCGGCGGGGATAAGGGGCAACACCTGTGACCACGGCTTGTCCGGAAGAAGATGGCTGAGGGCAAAACCTCCGCACCAGTACAAGCTGGAAAGTGAAAGTGATGATTGAGAAATGATAAATAAAAATAAAATACTTTTTTGGTATGCGCGTTTCGAGGACGAACGATAACATAAAACAATGCTATTTTGACGGGATTTATCCTCCGTGCGTGCGTAGTCTCACAACAGCAGTATGTACAGGTATTACTATTACGGGGGACCATAGTTAATAGGACCTACGGTACACACAAAAACCTATATATTTCGCTATTTTTGCTAACAATATTTGGTCCTATTAACTATGGTCCCCCGTAATAGTGAAATCAGAAGGATTACGTTCCATCATGTTGTACGTACGTACGTACACACAAATACGATAAACTTGGTGTATGATAACATTAGGTTGACCCTTTCATTACGAGTATTGTTGCTGTACTGGTAAGAGTTACCCAACTCTGAATTCAAGTCAACTGCTGTTGTTACTACTGTATACCTGGTATAGTATATCAACTGTTACTAGTAGTGAATTTCAATATTGATAGTATTGGGTATCGTATCGTAATTTTGGACATATCGAAGTATCGGAATTTCGACGTATGATATGAATATCGTATCATCTTCGCCTTCCGTCCCCTGACGTCCCCGTGTTTTAATGCAGATTTTAAACGGAAGATTCGATGCATCGAATATCTAAACCGTATCGATTACGATCGTAGTTTTTGTTGTTGATCGGTGGGTATTGTGTCGAACTTGATCGTCGTTCGATGTCAACAATACAATAGCTTGTGATGACAGGAGCAGCAGCAGCAGCAGCCCTTCGTACATACTCCGCTGCTGTGGCCTAGAACAGCTGTATTAATAGTACGTACGTACTGCTGACTCATGTGTAGTAGCTCTTGAGTTTTGGTTTTTGGTGAGTTCAGAGGTGGTAAGTGTCGAAAATATGAAAACATGCACACCTCGAATATATCATGATCTACTTCTGATCATCTATATATTTATAGCTCCTCACACGCCTTTCGTTGTGGGAGCTCGCGCAAGATCTTCGTACGTACTGCTGTAGTATGCATGTACAGATCCTACCTACCAGGTACCAGGTACATTATTAATAGCAGGAACTATTAATGGTGATGTACATGATATCGTACAGATCAAGCAGTTCATACGTTTCCCCACCCGGAAACATGATCTAGATCATACCACAGACAGTAGTATTGATGGTGCAGATCAGGAAATATCTCTGCCCTGAGAAATCTACCGTACGTGGGAAGGTCATTAAAATTGGGAATCAACGATGATCTGTGTGAGGTGTGAAAACATGTGATGACTGCGGTGCACGAACCAGTCCGGCCTCGGGGAGGTGATGTGTGTGTGTGTGTGTGTGTGTGTGTGTTCCTTCACATTCGACCGTTCTTTCTACTTTGTCGACATCTATTACTAGGACAACCAGTGTCCGTCCCGATTTCTTCAATCTTACTCTTGGAGAAATGCAAGTTTTTTTGGTCACAAAACTACCACCAGGTACGTCACAGAGATACTACAAGTAAATTGTTATGCAGTAAGCAGAGTGGACAATGATTGATGTGTGTTGCAACGTACGCGTGGAATGTACCTGGTCATCTGGTACCATTCTCGTCGGAAACAGAAGGAGCGTTTGGTATGTACATTTATACCGTAGCGGTCCTTATATTTCCGTCCAGAGTAGGAAGTGGCTTTGCGAAACGTGCGCAGGCAGCATGGTGATACGTGTACTCTGTTTTGTTACACGTGCGCAGTGCAGCATGGCGATGTTATACCTATGTACTTGCTGCAAGTGTCTACGCAGACGCTTGATACTACCGCTTGTAGCTCGAGATAATTTGCACTAAGATACCAGGGTCGTTTTTTCATTTTTATCATTCACCACTTTGACCTGACCGGGATTATAATGCCCGATTTATATTTATTTCAGACTGTAAACGGGTGTAATATTACCGGCCATGAAAGGGCTGAGAGGGTGCAGTATACACTTTTAGAACCGCACTCCCATATCTGGGGACTAAAGACTCTAATTATCAGTAGTTTGTCCCCAAAACGGGACTGGGGTACTAAAAGGGATAAGTACTAGGTACCAGGTCGTACGCATGAAGTATGTACCATGGCTGTATCATGTGTATGTGCGTCAAGCGTTA
Organism: Nereocystis luetkeana; assembly: GCA_031213475.1. NCBI lineage: Eukaryota > Phaeophyceae > Laminariales > Laminariaceae > Nereocystis > Nereocystis luetkeana. Next base: position 15,379 of record JARUPZ010000271.1, read on the forward strand.
CACCAGGTGGTTGTCACATTATACTGCCGTTGTTGTGCTGTCCGCAGATGCGGGTTTATGGTATAATACCAGTACCCTATACCGCTCTGGCCGACAACATAAGCTCCGTTTGATATTTATATCATAATCCAAATGGTGCTCATATTACCGGACATTTATGCACATTTATAAAATAAAGAACAGCCGTGAAATTGAGGGTTTGGTCGAAACTCATCTTTGCATGCTGTGTGTGATATTTCCATCAGGCGTACTATGGGCTACTTTTATATGTAAAATTATTCGGGTTTGGTATTGTATGGGTTCATGCAGGAAATTTAGTCCTCAGATGAGAGCAAGACAAGTCGCATCCCTACAATGCCGGGACGGAGCATGTCGGGTTTTCACCGACCAGGCAGACAGTGCTTGCACCAAGCGCGAAGCGCCTTGAGGTGTCCGGCGAGTCTCATGAAGGGTGAGCTGCATCCTTTTAATACTAAGAACCGCTTGCGAGGCCGACTCGCATATGGATGACAGCTTCAATGATGGGGGGGGGGGGGGGGGACAGGGGAGACACCTGTGTCCATGGTTTGTCCAGGAGAGCTGGAAAATAAAAAAAGATGGGTCGGAAAGAAGAAAAAAACAGGTTTACTCGTACATAGCAGTTGGCAAAAGTCAACCCTCTTTCGAACTGCACATACTACTAATACTACGGCTGTACTTCGTCCCAGTTAGACCACTATGTCCATCAATGCAAGGAGTGTTTGGATTGAATATTATTGTGCTAATGGTGTTTATATTTCGGGACAGAATGGTACCATGTACACGTTTGGGGGACAAACTATCGTACATACATCGAGTTGATACTCGTACCACAAGTAAATATAAGGGGGGGGGGAAAGGGTAAAAGTACGAGGGGTTAACCTTAACCCATTGGGGCTCCAGGGGGGAAAAATTAAATATAAAAATTGACGATTACAGCAACAATCGCCACTGCGTGATTTGGAGGGTGATACAAACCTGTGTCCGAAGTTACAACGCAAGGATGTCGTATTAATAGTATGCACACGACACGCGACACGGGGCACACCATGATCTACTCGCTCGTTTGGCTGGGCGATCTCACGCTGTTTCGTGCGTAGACGGTTGGCAACGCCAGAGTTGATCGTTGTTGTGGTGGCTACAGCAGCAGCTGGGAAGTCTCAACATGCTATTTATACGAAAGCCTTTTCGGGCTGCAGTCCCGTCTTGGGGGACAAACCTTTCAAATTCCAAGTAATCTGTCATCAAAATGGGATCGCGGTATTGAAAGAGTTATGACCATTTTGACAGCAGTAGGTTTACTGTAGGGTTTGAGCGGTTTGTCCCCGAAGCGGGACCGCAGCCATAAAAGGGGGTTAGTCCTGCTTGCGTTATCTGTGCGTAGGACGTACACAAGATTCTACAGCGTACAGCAGTATGAACAGTACAGCATCAGTAACGATAATTAAAATAGTTTTGTCAACACAAAACGGGAGCGCAGTTCTAAAGCCTAATTAATACACACGGTACGCGCGCGCGACGTTTGCCATGAAACGCAACACAATCCCTCAGACGAGATTCCCAGTGTTCCAGAGCATACCGCTTACCAGGTACATGGTATTCGGTTTGATTGGCGCATGAAGGGTCAGGACAAGGGTTGCTCTGATTGGCCTAAAAATAGGCCGTAAGGCTTAACGTTGGGGTCAGTTCTATTCGTCTCGTACACAGCAGTGTGCGTCAACCATTTTATCCAATAGGTGGCGAGCAACCCCCGAATTTCCAAGCCGACGATCTCTCGTCGACGAAGACCCAGGTGCGGTACCGCCCTTTTTTTGGGCGGAAAACCTGCTCGGATTTTTAAACCACCCCCAGGGGTGGACTCGTCATCTTCCGTGTTACCAGGTACGTAACTTGCAGACACATCCTTGTTGTTTAATGCTGCTCAGTATTACGGGGAACCATAGTTAATAGGACCTACGGTATACACAAGAACCTATATAATTCCCTATTTTTACCAGCAATATTTGGTCCTATTAAGCCCCCCGTGATAGTAGGGTTACGGTTTGAATGATGCTATCCAAAATATGTACCTATATTTTATCAAAACTCGTAAATACCCGGCATGAAAAACACACGTACCGGAGAAATTTCCTCGCACGTGGCAAACTACAGGTACCAGCAAACCTCGGAGGGTCTATGGTCATACGACTACGGCCATGCATGAGATCGAGTACATCTCTCCTATCGAGTACACCGCCCCCCCCCCCCCCCCCTCCCCCCGCGTTATTTTCCTACTTTTTTTTCGCGCGTGTCATGGCGTTCGTTCAGCACTACCCACTGCTTATTTCGATTTTTCTCTCTTTCAACAGCAGGCTAGAATGTGTCAGTCGTGCCTGTCGTACCCAGTATGATATGATGGCATGGCATTGTATTGTCTGCTCTGCTTGCTGTCTGTGTAGCAACGTACCTGGTAGTATCTTTGTGTTGTAGTTTTGTGACCACAAAGCTTGTGTCTCTCTTGAATTGAAGAGCCGGCGCGGGCACTGGTTGTGTTGGATGTGGACGGGTAGAGGTAACGGCTTGGTGCGAAGCAACACACACACTGCTCGTCGAATTTTCATGGAATTTTGCGAACTCACGCTCTCTCGCGCTTTTTGCGATGCGAAAAAAACGGCGCGTCAATTTTTCTTCTTCTCTTCTTTTTCTCCGGGAAACCCTGTTACACCAAGTGGATCCATTAATAGGGTTTACCGAGAGTCGGGTTTTATCCTGACTGGCCTACCCTGACCCGCCGGATACGAACCCCTGCCCTCATACGCTATTAAGTGCCGTACGTAGTATTCGAGGTCAACCACTAGACCCATCTGGGCGACCGGCGGCCGGCGGACTAAACTGTCCCGCTCGGATCCCAAGCAGTTTTGTCCCCCAAGAAACGCTTGAAACCCTGTTTGGGGATTTGAGACGGGGGGGGGGAACATTGTCGACAAAAATATTGACGGTTACATCATCGGCTACTACAGAGTACCAGTACGTGAATGGGAGGAGTGGTACCATTCGGCGTCCGAGTTACAATGCAAGGAGTCGTCTGTACGGCAAGGGCAAGGGTGGGTCATCATCCTATCACGGGGGACCATGGTAATTAGGACGAAATAGGGTTATTACGGGGGACCATAGTTAGTAGGACCAAATATTGTTAGTAAAAATAGGGAAATGTATAGGTTTTTATGTATACCATAGGTCCTACCAGGTATTAACTATGGTCCCCCGTAATAGTAAAAATAGATAATTTTTTGCCCAGGTAGGTTTTTGTGTGTACCGTAGATCCTATTTACTATGGTCCCCCGTAATATCATACCCGTACTGCATACCTGGTACATTACTAACCTGTACCTAAATATAGGAACCGTTTTCATTGAGTATTAGTGTTCAAACGGTTACTATATTTAGGGACAGTAGTACTCTGTACCTAAATATAGGGACCGTTTTCATCGAATATTAGCATAAAAACGGTGCTTTTATTTAGGGACAGAGTTGTTTACAGTATATTTGTACAGACAGCAGTAGTAGGCGCTCACGGTGCTGCTGCTCTGCTCGTAGCAGACCCGTTATGATAAGCCCAAAGTTGTCAATTGTTTTTTCTGTCGCTGTAATATATCGGGAGTGGTCCGAAGGGGTTGCTTTTGGGCTACGAGCAGAGGGGTTTAACTTTTTGTCACTATTGCTGTCAGCACTTCAAAAACTATCCCCGCTCTGATTCCAAGTACGTTGTTTCTCTGAAAAAACACGGTGATGCTATGTCTACATACATGCTCTAGACGGAAATATAAGAAGCGTTTACCACCTTGATAAGAAGACGAAACGGTCCTTACAATTCCCACCTAGAGTGCTTTCATTTTTCTTGTTTCGGGGCGGCGGCTTGTTTTCGTTGCTCCGGGCTTCCGTGGCTTCCGATGTTTTTTTTTTTTGGCCGGTGGACTTGCTTCCCTCCATCCTTCCTTTGTTCCCTTTTTTCTTGCTTCTCCGTCGTTTTCCCGCCGCCGCTCCCGCCGCCGCTGGTGCCGCTGGGGCCGCTGGTGCCGGTTCTGTTGATTCTGGCGCTGATTCTGGCGCTGATTTTGGTGTTAAGATCGTGCTGACTCTGCTGCTTTTGCTGCTGCTGATTCTGCTGGTGCTGGTGCTATTGTTGCTTCTGCTGATTTTGCTGCTGCTTCCGATGTTATCGCTGCTGCCGGTGCTACTGCTGCTACTGCTGCTGCTGGAGCTATTGCTGCTACGTTTGCTTTTGCTGCTGCTGCTGCTGCTGCTGCTGGTGATGGTGCTTGTTCTTTTTGCCGCATCCTTCAAGTGTTGCCGCTGCTGCGGCTTTTTCTGCTCTGCCACCTTTCCTGCTGCTGCTGCTGCTGCTGCTGCTGTTGCTGTAAATATTTTGCGAGTCTTATGCTTTCTTCTGCCGTTGCTGCTACTGGTGCTTTCTTTTGACTCCGCTTGCGCACCCTTTGCCCCCCTCCCCTCCCGCCTCCAGCCCAAGGCTTTCAAAGTGGTGAACAAGGATACCGGGGAGGTGGTGGGGGACATTCGAGACCCGCGAGCGGAAGATGGAAACTACGACGTCCTTCCCCAGGGTTTCAAGTCGGGGGAGGCCTGGCACCCCGAATTACAGGTGGGAGGCGTTTTTTTTCGGCCGGGGTGTTTTTTTTCGGTTTTCGAGCAGCACTGTTGTGCAGGACACCGAGCGCCTTTTTTTTTCAACCCATTTCCACGCCGGACAGATGACCGATTCTCACTCCATGATGTACGAGTAGTTTTTTTGTGTGTGTGTGTGTGTGTGTGTGTGTGTGTGTGTTTTTTTTACGTTTTTGTGCGTGTGTTTGTGTCCCCCCCCCCCCCACATCCCCTGTGTTGTCTTCGCTATTCCTTTCTCTTCTCCTTCCTTCGTAGTCGTAGCTCAGATGCTGCGGGGTCACAAAAGCAGGCTCTTCTTCTCCCTCCTCCCCCCACTACCTACGTACGGTTCTTGTCTTGTTTTTTTTTTAATCGCGAGAATGGTTTGGCCCATCTTTTCCCTCGCCGACTCGCATAGGAGTGCAGGGGAGATACTCGTACATATCTCTGATCTGCACATATGATCTGACTGTTGCTGAATGGGAGCTGTATGTTCTGTATGCTCGATCTACCATTAATACTTGTATTACTGCTGTAGGATGTGTTGTCTAGGTTAAATATGTACGATACAGATCCCGCACAAAGACAAAGTCTCATGACGGCACCCACTGCTACTGTAGATGATCTACAGATAGATCAGATACGAGATCAGATTGATGGGTCGTGGTTTGTCGTGATCTGTGGACTGACTTGCTACGGCACTACAAAACATTGTCCCACGCCAAACCCAAGTAATTTGTCCCCCACAGACGTTGGTGCAACAAGAAACAGCACGTTGGATGGTGTGCAATCGCACACAAGTTCGGATGAAATTTCGAGGAGGAGTTGGCGCAAAAATGATGAGCCTCTTCGCGCATTACAACATGAACCCAAGGGCATGTACATCGTACGAGATATACAAGGTTTCCCTTTTCGGGGTTATGGTTGAATTTGAATCCCGGGGGTGTCTCGAGCTGAAAAGGGATAACGTCAGGAGGCGTTCGTTCCTCGTATCAGCTATACTCACTCGTAGCTATTAACCCTTTCAGAAATCCAGTCCCGTTTTGGGGACAAGCCACTCAAATTCCAAGCAATTTGTCTCCAATTGTCCCCGAAACGAGACTGCAGTCCTAAAAGGGGTAATAGCCACACAGGGCAAGAACGAAGAACATGAAAAAAAAACTCTTGAAAGCTAAATCGAAAATAAGTGCGTAGCCGCCGGGCAAGTAACACCGACCAGCCCAAACGAGTTTGAACTTCCTGTAGTTCTATCATACCTGGTATGTCCTGAGGGGGGGGGGCGGGGGGGGGGGCGGGGGGGGGGGGTAGGCGCGCATGTTAGGACGACACTGACCTGTGACCACGGCTTGTTGAGGTCACTGCTGCGCTTAGAAATGAACTGGTGCGAGTTGAACTCGAGTGAGAGTAAAAGTGATGAATACGTATGATATGATGCTCGTTTTGTGTGTACAGCAATGACAACAACAGACAATCGTCGGCGGCCGTTGTTTGTTGTTGAGGAAAGTGTTACTCTTCATCTGCCATCTCTTGGGACGCGGAGCAGTGGACTCTCTACGGGTATAAATGTGGCAATGTGACCCCTCTGGACTATTTTGGCCTGCCAAAGTTTCCCCAGTACTGCTGTATGAACGGATACGACATTAAGGCGTTTGTTGTATTTTTAGCATCATATATACCCATATAGTATGCCAAAGATCATCACCAGGTATTCTTCAGTATCGTATATATGCTGGTATATGATATATGTGAGTGGTGTCTTGACATTAAACCATTATTTCTGCCCAGCTACATCAGTACGCCCGGTAGTGTCCGTCTTGATTCCCTCTCCTACGTATAGAGATACCGCTGTAATTCTGTGGTCACAGACTGAGGCAGAGAAAAACCAAAACAAAAAAAAATCGCAAAGTTATTGGTACAGCAAGTGAAATGCCAACGTACCGGGTACGAAAACACAACAATGTCGGCATGTCTCATATATATGACATGTTCTGTTTGATGCTGGTATGTGATAACTTGAGACTCGTACGAGTATTCAGTTATATTAATCGTGCGTGCTGAGGCCTAGTACCCATAGTACCGGTAAATGTTTGTTGTCTTTTTATGTTTGTCGTACGTGCGTACCGTATTAAGTATGTATAATTCCCGTACATCTGTAGCATGTCTAAAATTCTCCAGTATGACAGGTCAATCAATGTCTTCAATTGTGTCTTGTCTCCCCCCCCCCCCCGGCGCGGGACAGGAAGGTTAATGTTGCCATCGTGAAACTTTCCTCCCCACATACAGCTAAGTCTACCACAAGCTTTATGACATTTCGGGGAGCTGCTTACCAATTTCCGGGGTACATGTTTTGGCATCTTGCGACGTTTTTGTTCTGGCTCAAACGGCTGAAGAAACTTGGAACAAACCCTTGTGCCATGTTGAAGCTCTACCCAGAGCACAGCACCCCCTACGATTGGTAGGGGTGTGAGAAGACCCTGCTGTTAACAGGGCACTGGCTGACTCAGTCAGTAGCGATTATGCCGTCGTCAAAATCAATCAGTATACTGGACTACAGTAGTCTCTCTCCGCTCTCCTCTCCTCTCCTCTCCTCTCGAAACGCGTTCGGTTGGTTTCCATACTAGAATATTGCGTATTTCTCGGGCTTACGTACGACAACAAGTACTGGCGAATATACTGGCCAGGTCAACCGGTAGATTCCTACTGGCAGTAGACTACTACTGCCAGCACATGCTGTGCCATTACCCAGCCCACTAACCCTTTTGGTGCTGCTGTCCCGTTTTGGGAACACACCATTTAGTTCCTATAATTTCAGTGGTTTGTCCCCAAAGGGGACCTGCAGTTCTAAAACGATTACTGTTTTTTATAGAAGGCACTACTGTTAATAGGACTGCTGTGATTAGGTAACACATCAGTATTAATAGGGCTGCGATAAGGCATGCCTTGGCTACAGTATATAGTAAATTGACGGCTAGTTTTTGTCGGATGCAGCAGTAGTACCTACCGGCTTCGTTTCCGTGTACACTCTCAAGCCTACTGCTGTGTCTGTTTTTAACCTCATTACCACTCTTTCCCGAAATGTAGAGACCTTTTTTATCCTAATGTTCAATGTAGCTGATTATTCTATTTTGGGACAGACTTGTAGATGTTGAAGATAGCGACCGAAGCGATGATAACTTTTGGTGTTATCATCACCTGTCTTCGAGCGGCGTGAACGCACAGCAGTACGGGCGTATAGAATCATGTTGCTCCCCCCCCGTGTGCCGTACATATTCTTCCTTGCGCTGCTGCTGTAGCTTGGGAAACCGATTTGTATGATCCCCCCAATCGCGCCGTAGTGGCCGTTCCTGCCATCTCCGTTTTTCCTCTCTGAAAGCCCCGAGAGGGTCAACGCATGATACCTGGTACACCTTTAGTTAAAAGTCTTTTAGCGCTGCAGTGCGCATAAACCTATTTTTTACTCTCGTAACAAGTCCTTTGTCCCCACAATGTGACTGCAGCACTAAAGGGGTTGATTCTTGTTCTCTCAGTACTTGGTACCCCCTAGTATACAGCAGTAGTGGGCGCCCGGTGTCAACGAAGGTCAATTTGGTGTCAGGGCTCAAATATGTCTTCTTTCTTTTTTGTCGCCGACCTTGGTAAAACTGTTGTACGAAGTATATGATTTAGAGTTGGTCCCACTGCTATTAAGCTGTGTTTCTTAAGCCAATTTGTTGTTGTTGCTGTCGTTGTTGTTGTTGTTGTGTTTTTTTTTTCTTAATCCTCCGGCGGATTGGTAAAAATAACGCTTCTTAACTCTTGTAGGACCGCAGTCCCGTTTTGGGGACAAACTACTTGAAATTCGAGTGGTTTGTCCCCAAAACGGGACTGCGGTTCTAAAAGGGTCAAGCTCACCACACTTCCACGACCAATTTTTCGGATTGTTCCGTGCCGATCTGAGCCTTTTTTTCTTGGCATATTGTTTCTTAACTGCGGGGGCGCCCACCGTGTTTTAGCTGTCCTGTTATACTAGTACGGAGGACCATAGTTAATGGAACCTATGGTGTACATTAAAACCTACGAGGGCACCTGGTATATATTTAACCATTTTCACTAGCAATATTTGGTGCTATTAACTTTGGTCGCCCGTATTACTGTACCAGGTACCTGGTATGCTGTATATAGTTGGCTTTTCGCGCGTACCAGAGGTATACCTGGTATACCGTATACCAGGTACATATTACCATGCCTGAAGGAATAAATACCGTTTTTATGAAATACTAAAACACAAACGATACAACGCTGTTTTGGGATAATTTTCTGAGCCGGTTCATATCTTAGAAAAAAAGGGGACAAGACCTCACTTACATAATGAAAATGGTTGGTTTTGGAAGTATTTTCGGACGATATGTGTTTCCACCGACGCATCGATCGGCGTTCACACTATTATATTATTAATAATAATAACATTGTTTACTGCAGCACGCGATATTACGGGGGGGCATAGTTAATAGGACCAAATATTGTTAGTAAAAATGGTCAAACATATAGGTTTTTATGTATACCATAGGTCCTGTTAACTATGGTCCCCCGTAATAGCAGTCAGTCAAGAAATATCCTATTTTGGCTATAGAGCTGGCAGCTTATGTTCATGCCAACGTTGAAGACAGGCTCCTGTGTTTAGGACTGCAGTTCCGTTTTGGGGACAAACTACTTGGAAGATGAGTGTGCCCAAAACGTGACCGCATTTTGCCCTGAAGGGTTAAATGGCTAGCTGGCAATATATATATTTTTTAGTATCAACTGGCAGGATTTAGAGTGACGTATATACTTGCTGAGCACAAATGCTCAGCTGCAACTTTCTTAAATGACACGGTATGAAAACTCGGCCTGAAAGTATTGACGGCCAATTTCTTGTAACATCACGCGTACGAACTGCTGTACTGGCGGCTTCTGTCCTCGTTGTCAAGAAATGGGTTGCGTGTGTGTGTGTGTGTTTTTTTTTCATTTTGCGTGTCGCACGGCACGTCGTCGACGGCAGCGGCGGCGGGCGATGTTGCAAGTATCCTTTGATAACTCGGTGTATATATAGATCACTCTTGTGCCCGAAAAATGTAAGGATACGTTTTGGTAATCGTTGTAAACACCAACACGATCCTCACGTGTTTTTCCGGACATATTATTTATAGCATGTTGATACTATTTATATGTACGATTTTAGGACCCCAGTCTCGTTTTGGGGGCAAACTACTTGTATTTTGAGTGGTGTGTCCCCACATACGGGTGTGCGGTGCTAAAAGGGTTAGTGTCACCCGACCCCTACCGGGACAATTTCGTTTTTCGACGATTTTCTCCGAAACTAGGGGGGGTGTACTCGATAGGAGCGATGTGCTCGATCTCGTGCATGGCCGTAGTCGTATGACCGTAGACCCTCGCATCCCTACAGTGCCGGGACGGAGCATGCCGGGTTTTCACCTACCAGGCAGACATTGCTTGCACCAAGCTTTGCGAAGCGCCGTGAGGTGTCTGGCGAGTCGCATGAAGGGTGAGCTGCATCCTACTAAGAACCGTTTGTGAGGCGGACTTGCATGTGGATGACAGCTTCGATGAGTTAATCTCCGAAACTAGGGGGGGGGCAAGACAAACAACGAAAGTGTCGGCGTCGGAAGGATCTCGTCGAAGATATCGTTCCATAGACACATCGCTCGGCGTTTTGCGCCCTCCCCATTGTCGAGGGAGAATCGGCGTGGAGATTTATCCGAGGGAGGGGTGTGCTATTCTTATAGCCAACCCCTTTTCAGGACCGCAGTTCCATTTCGGGGGCAAACTACTTGGAATTTGACTGGTTCGTCCCCACAACGAGACTGCAGTCTTGAAGGGGCTGAGTGTTGTATACCACCCTGGGCGTGAATATAAGAAACGCTTGGTCTTCGAATTGATGTCTGAACGTTCCTTACATTGTCGCCCAGAGCGGTGTGTTCATGAGTGCCGCCCCAAACGACCCTTAGGTTGCCGGACGGATTGATATGTCCTTATCTTTGTGCTTCCTTGAGTCGCCCACGGCGGCGGCGGCGACGGCGGCGGGAGTATATGTTGTTTCTTTAATACTAATATCGTCAGCGGCTGCTGCTGCTACTGCTGCTGCTGCTACTGCTGCTGCTGCTGCTGCTGCTGCTGCTGCTGCTGCTGCTGCTGTGGGCGTGTAACTCTCTCTCTCTCAAGTCAACCGGAGCACTCGGTGTGCTGTATATACCACTATAGCATACCTAGTAAATGCAGGTAAATGACATTGGGTTCGACGATTCCCGAGCCCCACGCCTCGGCTGAGGGGGTCTCCTCGCCCGCCGCTCATGCAGGGCGCCGGGCACGCGGCGAAAGTTAACCCTCGGAGCGACGTCACGGTTCCGCCGCACCCGGGGAGGGCAGGTTCCCATCCGCCGACCAGAAATCCTGTATTTTTTTCGGTATCTGTTCCAGGCGAATAATTGTATCGTTCGTCATCGTCACCGGATGACAGAGGGTCACTGCAGTAAGCTTCAGTAGTATACACGAATGTAGTATACACGAGTGCCCCAAGAGTTTTCTTTGTATATGTAAATGCTACCATATCGTGTACTTGGTACCTCTTTTTTGAAAAACTAATCAGTCCACACTTTTAATATTACGGGGGACCATATTAAATAGGACCAAAATTGTTGATAAACATACCGAAATGTATACCAGGTAGGTTTTTGTCTGTACCGTAGGTCCTATTTAATATATAGCCCCCCGTATTATTAATAGTGTCGCTCAAGCCATTGATTAATTATTTTATTCCACCCCACACTGCATAGCTCGAAGTCTTTGATCAACTATTAATCAATTAATTAATTCCACGCCCGTGCAAGTTTTTAATGGTAATAGTAGTGATACTTGAGCTACATCCGAGTTTTAATCTTGTGAAATGGGTGTTCATGTTAACCCCTTTAGAACCGCAGTCCCGTTTTGGGGACAAACTACTTGAAATTTGAACAGTTTGTCCCCCAACACGGGACTGCGGTTCTAAAAGGGTTAATAGTTGTTTCTCTCCAGGAGACGGTATATGCTGTGTGCCTCGTTTGGCAAAATTGATTTGTCCGCACCATGTACTCGCATAATAAGCTCAAGTCATTAATTGAGTACCTGGTAGTCAATTTAATCCACCGCGAATGAATTGTGTGCTGCTGTCGACCTTGCTTGTACATATACACCGACATTGTATACCAGTATTTGGGTGGCCTCTAAACTCTCCCCCCGCCTCGTTTTTCTTCTTCCTCTTTTTCAGCCCCCTTGGGCGAAAAGAGCGGTTGGACGCGAAAAGTAAAATTAAAAAACCTCAACCGAACCAGCCCCTTGTCACCATCTCCGATGTCATGATACAGCGGTGCTGTCATCTACTGCTGTTAATTGCCCCTGTTGTTGCCGTTGCTGTGCGTAGTGTTGGGGGGATCGTATTGAAAGTCTTTTGAATTTATCGAAATATCGAAGTTTCGAACGTGTTTTTGCCCTCCATCCCCTGTGGCATACCCGTGCCTGGCGGTATCGTCTATGCTGATACTGGACAAAAGCTGTAGCTTCCTGGTGTATCAAATGTTCGACATCTTACTGATTGCTTTGGTTTTGTTTCATGTCGGTATGGTATCGACGTGTCGAAGTCGGTTATCGTTCGATATCCAACGCTGCTAGACTCGCTGCTCACGATCCTTTCATATACCAGGGTATATACCAGGGTATGCCAGTACCAGGTGTGTACCGTGTATGCTTCTCTGGTATTGTCGCTGTCGTTGATATCACATTTACGTACTGTAGCTCATTGCCATGAATCTGCTCGGAGCAAGCAGGTGGTCAAGTGTGTTGTATGTTTCCGGTATCGTATGTCAGCATATGATATGTATCAGATGTCGACAATCTATGCCAGTACGAGGTATATATATCATATGTCAGCATATGATATATATCTATATATATATCATATTTCAGCATGCGATATACATCGTATGTCAGCATACGATATATATCGTGTGTCAACATGTCATCATACGATATATATCGTATGTCAGCAATATAATCTATGTATCATATGTCAGCAAATTATATAATATCACATATCATATGCCGCAAATGATACATATCATATGTTAGCAACTGATATATATCATACGTCCTTGGTGTTAACGTTCGGGCTTAACTCTTTCGGGTCCCGAGATATTGAGCACAAACAACAATATAGTTTGTGTTATCAAACAGGCCAGGAGCAGCAGCATGAGGACCCAGAAGTACGACTCGTCTTGTGCCCGTGCTTCACCGCCTGACTCCTTTCAGCCAGTGTAACTTGTACACCAATTTGTATCGCCCCCACAGTCCCGCAGTGGCCGTCGCTGTAATCGACATACGTTATCGTCAACTTCCCTCTCTGACTTCCGAAGAGTCGCTCCCGTTTTGGGGAACATGTCACTTGGAAATAGAGTCAGATACAGTACGCGACATGTTTGTTGAGATAATTTGGTAGTTTTACATTTTTTGAATGCTGTATTGTTCTTGTTTTGTTTTTGTATTATGAGTCTACAGCTATAAGAAAAGCAGTTATAGCGTCTATAGAATTATTCCATACGTCGGATATATCACGGGTCCCCACTCCATGATCGACAGTGCAGATAGATTCCTGGGCGCTAAGTCAAGCTCTCAAGTCGAACGCGCAAACTTTTGCGCAAACGCGATCGCCAATGCTACATCGCCAACGCTGCTGCCACCAACTCTAGCGCCAGCGCCAACGCAAAGGCCAACGCTGACGCACGCGCTAGCGTTTAGCACTAACGCCTTCGCCGGCTCGTGCGCTATAACGCTGGTTCATACGCTATCGCTACCACGCGTTCTGATGCTCCCGCCAACGCTAAGGCCATCGCTAACTAAAGCTTGACACTGTCTCCAACACGAACGCTGACGCGAACGCCCTGTCGTAACGCTTCCTTGTCGCGTCCCTGTCCGCCCCCAGAAACACGCGGCCTCCGCGGCCGCCTCCCCTCTAGACCTGGCCGGCACGGAGCTCTCCATGGGCGACCGCGCTAATGCCGAGCGCAAGACGTCTTCCAAAACGGGCCACTCGCGCTTCATGCCCACCATCCGCTGGGTCCTGAAGGGGAGGGACCACAAGGATGAGTACACGGGCGCTTATCACGGTGGTGGCGGTGGTGGCGGTGGTGGCGGTGGTGGCGGTGGCGGTGGCGGTGGCGGTGGCGGTGGTGGCAGCCGAGAGCGCGCCGTCTCGGCTGGCGCCGCGGGCTTCTCAGCGCAGGGGTCGGCAGGGAGAGGGCCGCCGGTGCCCCCACCGGCTACGAAAGAGCAGCAGCGAGCGAGGGCGCCGTCCGAGTCCCTGACAGCGGAGTCGGTCGTGGCGGCGGCGGCGGCGATCGGGTGGCCCAAGGCGGGCAAGGGTGGCGGCGGCGGCGGCGGCGGCGGCGAATCGACGGCGTCGTCGGGGGATAGACGCCTCAACGGTACCCCGTCGAGCAAGGCCTACGTGCTTCTCGGGCTGGAGCCCTCCGCGAACGCGGGGGAAAGTGCGGCCACGGCGGCTAAGAGGGGTGGGGCCTCCGCGGCCACCGTCGCTCCCGCGGTTAGGACAGCCGGCGCTACGGCGAAGGCTCTCGTGGTGGCCCCATCTGCGGGAGGGGCGGCGGGTGAGTCTGCCTCCGCGGCTGGCGGCGGCGGGTCAAGCCCGCCGGCCTCCGGCCCGTCCGGCCACGCTAGTGGGGGCGGCGGCGGCGGCGGAGCTGCCGCGGGGGAGAGCGGGGCGTCGCCTCCCCCGTCCGCCCCGGGGGCGCCTCGCACCTCCCCCGGGAGCGGGGAAAGGGGCCCCACGAGGCAGGAGATGGCGGCGGCGCAGGGGGCTAAGCGAAGAGAGGCCCTCAAGCAGGGCCGGGGTTTGATGGAGAATGCTTTCTTGAAAGGCGTCGCCGTGGGCGGGGCCGGGGGACCCGGGGGCGGGTTGATGGCGGCGGCCATGGCGGCGTCTCTTGGCGGAGGGGCGGCGGCGGGGGCAGAGGCGGGCAAGAAGCCGCCCCCCTTGCGCCTGACGAGCGCTGGTGGGGAGGATGGGCACGCCCACGGCTTGGCGGGCGGGAGCCGCCGCCGGGACAGCTCCGGCTGCAGCGACCACATGGAGGACTCCCCGACTGGTGCAAACGGTGCTCACGGCGCGGCGCATGGCGCGGCGCACGGCGCGGTGCAAATGTCTCCGGGTTTCCATGCGCTTGCTGCGGCGGCGGTCGGGGACGGGCTGGCGGCGGGGACCAGCGGCGGCGGCCTCGGGGCTTCGTCGGCGAGCAGGATGCTATCTCCGACCTCCGGGGCGGCGGCGGTGGCGGCGACAGCTGAGGCGATGGGGGCGGTGAAGGGGATGAAGCTTCTCCAGTACTTCCGGGCGCACACGGGGGCGGTGTGGTGCGCGGAGTTCAGCCGCAAGGGTCAGTACCTGGCGACGGGAGGCGCGGACGGGTTGGTGAAGGTGAGAAGACGAGACAAAAGGAGAGGAGAGGGGAGAGAGGAGAGGAGAGGGAAGCGTTTTTTTTTCGCCGTTTTTTTCCTTTTTTTTCTCGTTTTTGTTGTAGTATTTTTCCACCATGCATGATGTCTTTTATGACTTATATTCGTATTTTTGCGTATGTTTTGTCTTTTTGTTCTTTTGTTCGTTGTTCTTTTTCTTTTTTGGTATCTTGTTTTGTTTACTGTTTTTGCGTTATTGGTGTGCCGGTACTTTTTTGTTGTTGTGTTTTTTCGTGGGGTGGGAGAAAAGGGGCTTTTCCTCTTCTTCCCTTTCGTTGCTTGGACGGAGGGTGGGAGGGAGCGAGGGAGGGAGGGAGTTTTTTTTCTTTTTCGTTCGCCTTGTTCGTTTCTCTTGAGGGAAGAAAGTAGCAGCAGCAGCAGCAGCAGCGGCAGGAGCAACTGCGTCGGCGGCAGCAGCGTCACGGTCATGACCGGGTACAATCTCGATCATCTCTATAACCCCACCGCCCCCGCCCTCGTGCCACCTTCTCTCTCAGCAACGCCGTCCCCCCCCCCCTCTTCCTTTTCCTCCTCCTCCTCCTCCTCGTCCCCGATCGATCGCCGCGAAAACAGATCTGGCACATTGGCGCTCCGGAAGAGGACTCGGGGGCCCCCCCGAACCGAGATAGGGGCAGGGGGGCCAGCGGCTCGCCGCCCCCCCGCTTTATCGGCTTGGAGCGTTGCGACAGCGATGTGTCCTTGGCGTCCGTGGCGTCTGTCGTGTCGGTGGCTAATACCGCGTGTGGGAGCACGTTTGACTGCCAAGGTGAGGGAACAAACAGGAGGTGGTTTTCCAGGGTATTTTGTTTTTTTTGCGGGGTTGGGGGGAGGGGGGGGGGGGTTCGGGGGAATGTATTTTATGCGGGGTTCGGGGGGGGGGGGGGGGGGAGAGGGGCGGTGGGGGGGGGGGGGGGGAGAGGGGCGGTGGGGGGCATTTGTTGCTTGTTGCTTGCCTTGAGTCATTCGACCATTGGCCACGCATTCCTTCCGAGACAAAGCAGTTCGTACTTCTAGCACAGACGCCTTCAACATTTGGGCGAAAGTTTCGTTCGTTCCATATGCTGCACATATAAATATGTATATATATAGAACTACATACTTAGATCACAACCCCTGAGCGTGCTCGGTTGGTGCATCCCTGGCCTCTCAGAGCTCCCACTTCCAAACCGCCTCCTTTCATTACTTGCCGGACCTTTCCAGCAGTTCTTTGTTTTCTCGGTCATTTCTTCCTTTTTTCTTCTTTCGTTTCGTGTGCGTGCGTGTTCTCTGAGCACGGCATCGCGGGAGGACCCGGCACCGTCGCGGGTGCCAGCGGGTGCTGGCGGGTAGAGGGGGGGTTGCAAGGAGCGCGGTCGCCGCTTTCGTGCCTAGACGTCGCGTGTGCCTCGAGACACGAGGGATGCATGAATGGGCTTTGTCTGGCTTCGATTTATGATTGTTGATAAGAGTATGTACGAGTTTATAAAGGTCGTTCGGGAGGGCAAGATAATATTCAAGCGGTGCTTATTTTGGCGACCACGCTGAAGTTAAAAGAGGGAGGTGTGCAGTTTGAACACCAACGTTATCGAGCTGGCGAACGACGGCCACGGTGAGCACCGGGCTTCACGCGGGGCGGGCGACGGGGCTGATTGTGGCAGAGAGTGATCAAAGCTTTACCCGGACCGAATCGGTAGCGAGGTGGTCGCGAGAGGGGCGGGCGGCGTACGAGGCTGAGAGAGAAGCACTTCTGTGCGATTTTTTCTTTTCTTCTTTTCGACCGGGTGTAAGGTGTTCCAATCGGGAAGAAAATTATTACACGAGAGGGGACGGGGATTTTTTTTCCTTTCCGAGTTCTCGGTTTCATTTTCATTGTTTTTGCTGCTGTGCCGTGCTGTGCTTTGCGCTTTCTTCGTACATACAGTACAGACCTAGAGCTTATCGAAAGAGAAAATAAGTACAGACAGTAGTACCCTACCTGGGGTGTACGTACGTAAGCACGACATCCGCGACGCTAAGCGTATACGTATGTGGCATCCAAGCTGACGTCGGAGCTGTTTTTTCCTGAAGCATGGCGGCGGGACTCTTGGCATTATCAAGTCGCCGGTTTGCAATTACGATCCTTGAAAAAACTAAACTCAATCGTGGACCTCTGTTCGCTTCGCATAATTTGATGTACTTTTTTCCTTCCTGGGCGAGCGTAGCGGGCGGCGTAGGCCGCCCGCGGAGCGAAGCGCCTTGTAGTTTCTTATTGTACATTCTACATATATCCTCTTCCTGTTTTGCTTTTTTGTGCCCGCGCGTCTGATTCCTAGGATAGCGATATTTTTTTTTCGGTCAGGAGGAGGTGGGGGGTCAGGGATCTACAATACCTTTGCCCGGTGTCGTGGAGCGGTGCGACATGGATGTGTCATTAGCCTCCGCGGCGTCTGTTGTTTTATGTCGCGGGCATCGGTCGTGGAAGCGCGTGCGACTGTCATCGTGAGAGAAGAGCGCCCGTCAGTTCGACATGAGCGTTCCCGTAGTCGGGGAGATGGTTCGTTGACGTACGCGTCTGGGTGGAGTGTTTGTCTTTACAGCAGGGAATGCGGGGGAGGAGGAGGGGAGAAGGGAGCTAGTTTCGTTCGGTATCGCTGAAGGAGCTTTTGCTTGTCCAGCGTTCCAGGAGGGCGAGATTCATCCCTTCCCCCCCCCCCCCCCCCCCCCCCCCATTTTTTATAGGTTGGGTTGGCGTCGGTTGGCAACGACACTGTAAAACATGCCGCTCACTACGCGAGCTAGACATCCAGAGTACCGTTTTTTTTTTTTTTTTTTTGGCGGTCGCCAATTGCTGGTTGTCGAGTTAGATCATTTGTGCGAGGTAAAGAACCTTTACTCCGCACAATTGGGAATGATCGTATCACGTAGTGTTCAAGGTAAGGCACCCAAGAGGCAGTTACATAGTACTCCCATTGCTGTCTCTGGAAATGCCTACACCGGAAATTAAATCAACTCATTGAAGCTGTCATCCACATGCAAGTCCGCCTCGCAAGCGGTTCTTAGTAGGATGCAGCTCACCCTTCATGCGACTCGCCAGACACCTCACGGCGCTTCGCGCTTGGTGCAAGCAATGTCTGCCTGGTCGGTGAAAACCCGACATGCTCCGTCTCGGCATTGTAGGGATGCGAGGGTCTATGGTCATACGACTACGGCCATGCATGAGATCGAGTACATCTCTCCTATCGAGTGCACCCCCCCCCCAAAGGCCTAAAGAACAACCAACCAACCAGCCAACCAACGAATCAATCATATTGAGCCTACCAAATCATTGAATCCCCCTTACCAAACACAACCACACCACGCCACCTTCCCAACCCAGACCAACTCAACCAACCCAACCCGAACGCGACCCAACCTAACTTATTCAACTCAACCCAATCAAACCCAACCCAACCCCAAGCCCAGCCTAACTCAGGCCAAACCCCATCCGCCGCTCATTTTTTGTTTTTGTTCTCCAACAGTCGCGCCCCCCCCAGTTCCTTCGGGGGAGCTGGTGATCGGCGGCCGCGCGTCGCGCGTGATGAGAGGCCACTCCGGCGATGTCGTCGACCTGTCTTGGTCGCCAAACGCCTTCCTCCTGTCCGCGGGGCGGGATGGCAGCCTGAGGCTGTGGCACCCGGGGAGGCTGGGTTGCGTCCACTTGTTTCCTCAGACCGGCTCCGCGACGCCGACGTCCTGCGCGTTCCACCCCCGACTGGAGAACTCCTTCGCTACGGCCGGGGAGGACGGCAAGGTGAGGGAGGGAGGGAGGGAAGGAAGGAAGGAGGGACGGACGGAGGTGTTGTTTGTTTTTCGTTGTTGTTGGGGTATTTTCGTGTTTTGTGCTTGTGTTTGTACACATGATATGTACCCGTACGGCACTTGTACTGTTTCATGTGGTTTGTATCATTCGCACGTGTTTTTGGACGATTTGTTGTACGATTTGTGTGATTTGTATGGTACAGTTTGGATTGCGTGCTACGTATTTGTATGATGTTGTTCGGTTTGTATGCGCGAGGGTGGCCGGACGTCGGAGAGAAGTGGGCGTTCTTCTTCCTGCAGACCGCCACTCCTCTTTCCCCCCTTCCCTCCTTCCCCCCCCCCCCTATCCTCTAAACCCTCCTCCCAACCCCCCCTCTTGCCCTCAACTGCCCAGATTCGCGTGTGGAAGATAACCTCAGCGAAGGTGGAGGCGGAGGTTCAGATGCCCACGCGCACGACGCACGTCAGGTTTTCACCCGACGGGAAGGTGCTCGCCGCCGGAATGATGGGGGGGCAGGTCAGGTTTCTGACGTCGGATTCTCTCAACCCCTTGGCGCAGGTGAGAAGTGGAGGAGGCGGTGGGGGCAAATGTGGGGGGTGTGGGGGGGGGTGTACTCGATATCATGCATGGCCGTAGTCGTATGATCAGTGACCCTCGCATCCCTACAATCCCGGGACGGAGAACTTCGGGTTTTCACCGAGAAGACAGGCGTTGCTAATTGCACAAAGCTTTTCGAAGCGCCGTGTCGCACGAAGCGTGAGCTGCATCCAGGTGGGGGGGGGGGGGGAGAGGGTGTACTCGATAGGAGAGAAATACTCGATCCCATAGATGGCCTTAGTCGTATGATCATAGACCCTCGCATCCCTACAATGCCGGGACGGAGCATGTGGGGTTTGCACCGACCACGCAGACATTGCTCGCACCAAGCGCGAGGCGCCGTGAGGTGTCCGGCGAAGGGAGAGAAGGGGCAAATCGGGGGATAGAAGAGGAGGAGGAGGAGGAGTAGCACTGTCTTCACCGCTCATCACGGCCTCTGGTTTTGAGGGGGGTGGTCAGTCAAGAGGTCAAACCACGTGTGCTCCTGTGTTGACCCTTTTAGGAGTGCAGTCCCGGTCTGGGGCCAAAGTACTCAATAATTGAGTGGTTTGTCCCCTCAACGGGACTGCAGCTTTAAAAGAGTTAATGCCATCTTTTGAGGAGGTCACACGCAGTCCGATTGGGTGTATCGGTTTTTGGTTGATTGGTCGGTCGGTCTTTTGGTTTGTTGGTCGGTCTGTTCGGTTGTTCGGCGGGCCGCTCAGTTGGTGGGATGCTTGGCTGAATTATCGAGCGGGTTGGTTGGTCGAATGTGTTGCTATGTGGGTTGGTCTGTCTGTCGGTTGGCTTGTCGGTCGGTCGTAGATTGGCTGATTGATTTGATTGAGAAGTGGTCGGTCCTAGGTTGGCTGGTTGATTATGTGAAAAGTGGGTTGGTTGGTTGGTTGGTCGATCGGTTGGTCGGTCAGTTATTAGCCAGCTGGTTGGTTGGTTGATCGGTTGGTCGGTCAGTTATTAGCCAGCTGGTTGGTTGGTTGGTCGGATGGCTCATCGGTCGGTCGATCGATCGACCGGTCAGTTGGTTTGATGGTTGGTTGATAATTCAGTCGGAGTAGGGCGGACAACGATGCGGTGGAAGCGGTGGCGCCAACATTCTTTCGAAACACCAGAATGCTCTACCGAGCCCGTCGGCCGAGAGTTCGACTGTTTCAACACCCCCCCCCCCCCCCCCCCTCTCGTCCACGTACCCCTGCTTTTCGTACGCTGTTTTTTCCGTGTTCAGGTGGAACTCCGAAACAGAAAGGGCGCAAGCGGGGTCTCGAGCATCACTTTCAAGTCGAATGCGCAGGGGAAAGGAGAGGTGCGACGTCGCTTTGTTGGTTGGTTGTTTTGGTTAGGTTGGTTGGTAGTTTGCTTGATTGATTGATTGGTTGATTGACTGATTGATCGGTCGTTTGATTGGTCGTTTGATTGGTTGGTTGTTTGGTTGGTTGACTGATTGGTTGATTGATTGGTTGGTTGGTTAGTTGACTGATTGAGCTGGTTGATTGGTTAATGGATTGATTGATTGATATGACTGGTCGATTGATTGATTGACTGGTCGATCGATTGATTGACTGATTGAGTCGGTTGGTTGTTTGATTGGTTGGTATCGTGTTCGTTCATGATCTATAGTTGGTGCGTTTTTTTGTTTGTTCGGTTAGTTTGTTGGTCGATGGTTTGGTTTGGTTGGTTAGTATGTCGGTTGGTTGCGGCGTTTATTGTTGGTTTCGGTATTGATGGGAGGGTGAGTGGGTAAGTGGGCAAGGAGGTAAGCATATTGGTTGGTTGATTTCCGGGTTGTTTGATGGGTTAGTTCGGAACAAATGCTTCGTTGCATGCGTTGAGTGTTTGTGGTTGGTTGGTTAGTTGGTTAGATGGGTCTGCCTGGTGGTTGATCCGTTGGCTATAGCGGGGATAACATCGGAGCGAGGCCCGCTCGATTCGCGGTAGTTCTTATTTAACGGCATACACGCCGATTATCATTATTGTCTGTATGATTAAATCGTTCGAGCGGTCCCGTCCTATTTTGCGCCTTTTCGATTACTTTGTTGTGTGTGTTTTTGTCTCCCCGTTGCGTTGTCTCTCTTTCGCTTTCTTTCCCCTCTTAACACTCTCCCTTGTCTCCGTTGTCCGTCTGCCTGTTTGTGTCCCTGTCATGTCTTGTCTGTTTTGTCTGGCTGTCTGCATGTGTGTGTCCACCTCGTCTTTGTCTGTCTCTCTCTCTGTACCCTCTCCTCTTATCACCCCCGACGACAACGACGACGACTACGACGACAACGAACGTCTCCAGGTACTCATCAGCGGTGCCAACGGTCGCCTGAGGCTGTACCGCTTAGAGCCGTTGGCGGCGGGATCGGCGGCGATATCGGCGGCGGTTTCGCTCGTGAGGAAATACGGTTACGGCGACCGCGGCAGATCCGTCGTGACGCGCGTGGCGAAGCTTAAGGTGCGACGGGATTTGGAGTGATACTTACAAAAAAATAAAATTATGGTCTCTGCAATTCGAACGGAACTATTCGCGGCGTATCGCAGAGTGTCGCGGCATGCCGCGCCAGTACCCGTGGCGTGTTGCGGTCCAATTCCAAGTATTTTGCTCCTAAAAATGTTGGCTGATTTGTGTTGGGTTTGAAATATATTTGGAGGTTTAGGTTTCCTTTTTTTTTTTTTTTTTTTTTTTTGCTCGCGACAAAATGCGACGCGCAAGAACTCGTGTGTTTTTTTTTGTAGTGCTGAGATTAGTAGTGTAGGACGCCCCCTGCCCTTCTACGGCATTTTTTTTCCTCTCAAGCGAAGAGAATGAAAATATCTCGTGTGCCTACGTAATTGTGGGTTTTGTCAACGTCGCTTCTTGTTCCTATGGGTTCTGTCTAAAATTCGTTTTTTGGTTGACAGAAACATCGAATATTTTCCGTTCTTTGTTTCCTTGGCAACAGGGTCACATGAGCCCCTCGCTGCCTGTTCGCGCATCCATGAGCGAGGACGGCTCTTTCGCCGTGTGCGGGTCAGAGGACGGTGCCATTCACGTCTGGGACTCGGCGTCGGACTCGACTTGGGCACGTGAGTCTCGGCATCGCTGCTCGTGCTGTTTGTTTGCCGTGTTTGTGTAGTTTGTTTGTTTGTTCGCTCTCACCCCCCCCCCCCCCCTCCCCCGGTTATGGAAGGGATGCGTGGCCAATGGTTAAATGCCTAAGTGACCAAGGTATGCAACATGTTGCAGTGGTACGCCTCCAATGTCATGAGTATTCTCCGCCCGCCCGCAACCCCCGCGCCCACCCCTACCCCTACCATCCTCAACCCCCCCCCCCCCCCCCCCCACCACCGTAACCCTCACCCCACCCCAATCCCCTCGCCTCCACCCCCATCCTGACCCCTACTCCCCCATCCTTGCTTTTACCCGCGCCCCACCCCACCCCCACACTACCCCCCACCCCACCTCCACCGGCACTCCCATTACACCCTGACCCATCGTACCACCCGCCCCCCGCCCCCACTCCCACCCCCACCCCCGCCTCCATCCCCAGTGTCACCATCCCTTAACGTCCACTCCCACCTCCCACCATCCCTACCGTGACCTCCCCACTCCCACCCAAACTCCCGCCTCCACTATCCCTACCCTGACCTCTTCCCACACCCCTTATCCCTACCCCTCCCCCCCCCCGCCCCAATCCCCCTCCTTATTTTTTCGTGTTTGTGTGCCCCTTGTGTGACCGAGCAGCCCGAGCTCACGTGGCGCTTGACGGTACGACCCCCCTTCCCGATGACGACGTCGACCTCTCTCTCTCCCCCAAGCCGGGTAGTGGGACTCGACTCATCAAAATTTCCTCCCTGTCCCCCCCTGGGAGTCGAAGCCCATCGGCGGCGAGGCGGCCGCGAGGTAGACGTTGGCGGCGGCGGCGGCGGAGGCGGTGGTGGTAGGGGGGGGAGGGGTGGCGGGGGGAGGGACTCGGGGGCCTCGAAATCGGGGGGCAAGCGTCGACGTCGGCGACGTCGGCGAGGTCGGTGGGCCCGGTTGACGAGGACGAGGAGTTGGCGTCAACGCCTCCACCATCGCTAGCCGCGATTTCGGTCCCGGGGGCGGGTGGAGGGGGCGGGAGCAACACAAGGGGGGGCAGGAGGGAGAGGGCAGGGCCAACAGCAAAGACGGGAAGCTTGCGAATGAAAAGGGAGGCGTGGAAGGGAGGGGGCAGGGGCAAGGGAGGGGACAGGGCGGCGGGGAAATCCCGTCGAAGGCGTTCTCCGTTCTCGAGATCTCCCATCAAAAGGGTCCCGAGCAAGCAGTCGCCTAGCGGGAGATCCCCGGCGCCTTCCGCCAGGGGGAAGGGGGCGGGGGTCGGGGCGGCAGCGGCGCCGGCCCAGAAGCAGGACACCTCGGGCTCCGGCGCTGCGGTGAGCTGGGGGGTTGGGTTCTACGCACGCTGCAATTTTGTTTCGTGGAAATGTAGTGGAGAACAAAAAAAGTCAGCCGTGAGTGTTTTTTACGCAATACCCGGTGCCAGGCGTAGTTTTGCTCTACGTTCAGCAGTTGTTGATAAACGTCGCGGCTGGCTTGAAGGCTATCAATAGTTTCTGAGGTGGGGTGGGTGGGTGGGTAGGTGGAGAAGTAGGCCAACTATCAATATAGACTACATCTTAAAAACTGACCCTACATCCACACTGCTGGACTACGAGCTGGTCTTGCCTAGAGGATCGGGCTGTATTTGCCGGCGTTTTCCCGGCCCAATTTTGCGGAAGTTCGAACTGAAAACTTGCATGGATGTTTTATTTATTTATATGTTCATTTATTTTTATTTCATTACAATAATGAAAAACGCGATTTCGAGCCATAATACGCACGCACCTCTTACAGATACAGAATACTCATCCCCCCCCCCCCCCCGCCCCTGGCAGATTACCTCGCGCGCAACTGTACTGCTGTATGTAGTGCATACAACAATAATATGTACCAGGTAAATACCGAGCCAACCGAATATCTACTGCTGTAAGTCGGCGGCTTATGGCGGGCGAGAACTCAAAAGCTACGACAGCAGTATTACGGGGGACCATAGCTAACAGGACCTATGGTACACATAAAAACCTATATGTTAAACATTTTTTACTAACAATATTTGGTCCTATTAACTATGGCCCCCCGTAATGGCTGGTAGCACTTTGTAGATGCCGCGGGCGGGGGTGCGATAGAGGGTGCAGGGATTGATTTGGCGTCATGCTTCAGTAGCGTTCACGATTTGGTCCAGCTTGGACACGATGGTCAACAGCAGTCCTACACGGAAACTCCGCAACACATTTTCGTTCCGCTCCGCTCCGTTTTTTTTTTTTTTTTTCTTCCCATCAGACGATCGGGTTAGGGTTGTATACGTACGTAACAACCCTTTTACAGTACGAGAATTTTGGTGGTTTGTTCCCACAAGGGGAAAAAACAGTACTGTGAATAGGTTTTATATATATATGTATACCTGGTAGGGTTGTGTTGTTATTGTTTACCAGGGTAGTGTGGAAAGTGTGATAGACTTCAAAACTGTTTCGTCGAAAGCTGTGGGGCTATTACGGGGGACATACTAAGTAGGACCTATTTTTGTTAGTAAAGATATGTTAATATATAGTTTTTGTGTGTACCATACGTCCTATTAACTATGGCCCCCCGTAGCTGTGTGTGTGAATGTGAAAACCGAACAATAGTGGAGGCTTTTTTTTTTTCTGAGACGCGGTTGGGGTTGCGGTCATTATCATGTATCTATGGGTGTGAAGTAATGGTATTTTTTTTCTTTCTGCACAACTGTTTCGTGGAAGCTGTGGGCTAATAAGTTAAGGCCTGCGCGTGTCCCCCACCCCTCGTCTCTGTTTCCCCTGTTGTTGTTGTTGTTGTTGTGTTTTTGTGTGTGTGTTGTGTGTGTTGTTGTTGTTGCTGTTGTTGTTGTTGCTGTCGCCGACGCCGCCGCCGCCGCTGCTCCTACCGCCACCGCTACCTCTTCCTCCGTGGGCTCTCCCCAGGTGACTCTTGTTCTGGTGGTTCCCAAGACCGCGATGTCGCGTTTCGAGGAAGCGAACGGTCTCGTCTCCAAACTTCCCTGGGCCAATCCCAGGCCCTCCGTCGGTCCACATCGAAGTCGAACCGAGCGCGAAGGTGAGCAGCGCCCCCCCCCCCCCCCCCCCCCCCCCCCCTCCCCTCCCTTCCCTCCCCCTCCCTTCTCTCCGCTCCCCTCCCTTCCCCTTTTGGCGGGTCGCACAAATCCTTGCCATGTGCGTGTGTGTGTACAGCGAAGAAAGAGGGTTGAGTTCGCACGGGAGGGGGTGTGATCGTTTTTCATTGCTCGTTTTTTTTTTTTTTTTTTTTTCAGAACGGGGACCTGAATAACATTTATTATCCTTTTGGGACTGCGGTCTCGTTTTTGGGGACAAACGACTCTAATTCCAAGTGGTTTTGTCCCCGCAACGGAACTGCGATACTAAATGGGTTATAACGTGTTTTCGATTATATCTGGTCTCGACACACAGAGAGAGAGAGAGGGAGTCTTGTAAATTGAGTGGTTTGTCCCCGAAATGAGACTGCAGTACTATTAATAAAGGGGTCAATGCCGACTTTTGGCACCGAAACGAGCGAAGCGCTAAATCAACGATCGCACCTCTTGTGTGTGCCCACTTGACGCTCTCTCTCTCTGGTACTTCCGGTGCAACAGCTTTCCCCCCCCTGCCCCGGCAACCACGCCCTGGGCTGGTTCGCGTGGCCGATGCGGTACATACACTCTTGCTTCCGCTTTCCCCCTGGGGTCGCCCCCCCCCTCCTCCCTATATAATGTACCAGGTATATAGGTTGGGTTGGCGTCGATTGGTAGCGACACTGTGAAAGCAGGCCGCTCGCTGCTTGAGCTAGACAACCAGGGTATATATAATATACCAGTTTTGTTTTTGTTTTGCTTTTGTTTTGTTTTTTGTTTTTTTTTTTGTGTGGGGGGGGGGGGGGGGGGGGGGGGGGGGGGGGGGGCGGGAAGCAGTCGGCCGCAGTTGGTGTGGCGGTCGAGTCGTTTTCCTCCGCACATGTGGGAATGATCGTATCACGTACCTGGTAGTGTTTTTTTGGTGAGGCAAAACAGAGGCAGCTACATAGTTTATTTATTCCCATTGCTGCCTCTTGGGAAGTGGCGACGCGAAATTAACTTAGCTCATCGAAGGCGT
>JARUPZ010000272.1:5000-42072 GCA_031213475.1 Nereocystis luetkeana
GTGGTATGTCCATAGACGCTTGCATCCCTACAATGCCGGGACGGAGTACGTCGGGTTTTTACCGACCATGCAGACATTGACTGCTTGCACCAAGCGCGAAGTGAAACGTGGGGTGTCCGGCGAGTCGCATGAAGGGGTGAGCTGCATCCTACTAAGAACCACTTTTGGGGCGGATTTTCTTGCATAGGGATGACAGCAGCGCCAAGTAATTGATTAAATTTCTGGTGTGGCCAGTTCCAGAGACAGCAATGGGTTTGCTATGTAAAACTGCTTCGTGGGTACCTTGCCATTTTCACCCCACGTCATACGATCCTGTCCCTCGTGCGGAGGGAAGGTTCTCCCTGCAAAATAATGATCCAACTCGATCGCCAGCCGTGGTAACCGCCCAAAAAAAAGAAGAAAAAAAAAGAAGAAACGGTAGCCTGGCTGTCTAGCTCACGTAGTGAGAGGCAGGGAGGGGGGGGGGGGGAGAGAGAGACGACACCTGTGACCATGGCTTGTCCAGCAGATCACTGAGGGTAAAAACCTCCTACGAGTTGAGCTGGGAACTAAAGGTCGCGCTAAACAATATGCCAGGTATATATTTATCAACGAATGGGTTGTAAATAGGCGCCGTAGGGAAGGAAGGAAGGAAGGAAGGAAGGAAGGAAGGAAGGAAGGAAGGAAGGAAGGAAGGAAGGAAGGAAGGAAGGAAGGAAGGAAGGAAGGAAGGAAGGAAGGAAGGAAGGAAGGAAGGAAGGAAGGAAGGAATGAAGGAAGGAAGGAAGGAAGGAAGGAAGGAAGGAAGGAAGGGAAGGCGGGAAGGAAAGGAAGGAAGGAAAGAAAGAAAGGAAAGGAAAGAAAGGAAGAAAAGGAAGAAAACGCCTCACCCACCCCCCCCCCACCCCTCCCCCACCGCACCCGAATATGGGATCCTTCCACAGTGTGTCCTTGGCGGTGAGCCGCACCATACGCGGCGACTGGCTGACCACCGCAATGGCGTCCGTCAAGCTGTTGCCGTGGTTTGCGCACATTATCGCGCACTCTCCGGGCGGCGGTACAGCCTCCGCATTGTGTACCTGGGGGTAGGTGAGGGAGGCGAGATTGGGGAACGGGCGGGCGGGGAGGGGGAGGTTCGGGCGAGGAGGAGGGGGGGGTGTACTCGATAGGAGAGATGCACTCGATCTCATGCATGGCCGTGGTCGCATGACCGAGGGGGGGGGGGGGGGGGGGGTTCTCGTCATCATGCATGGTCGTAGTGGTATGACCATGATAGACCCTCGCGTCCATACAATACCTAGCCGGAGCACGTCGGGTTTTCAACGACCAGGAACCCGTCAGATAATGCCGGGGCCCGATGTAATGACCGGCACTATGGTGGAGGGCCACTGCTGTGTTACGATACAGGCACACAAAACCAGACCAGTGGGGGCCCACCTCCATAGTGCCGGTTCAGTAATGCCGGTGGTGCTCGACACAACGTCAACAGGGGAAAGTGGGACGAAACAACCTAATGGCAGCAGACGAATTTCAGAGAAGGCTTTCTCCGAAGAAACATGGTGGGCGCTGGTGTACACACAAACGGAAGCGGGCGGCCTTGAGTCTGTATCTCGACGAGAACTTTCAGTGGACGCATCGCTCGACGTTTTTTTTCTTCTTCGGTTTTCCCTGCTGCCATTCTATCGGGGACCCGACCCGCACTATGGGGAGAGAGGGAGCGGTGCTGTATTCGCATCCGGTACTGTTGTTGCTCTTACTGGTAAGAATAGCCGGTACGACATTTCGATTAGAACCGCAGTCCCATTTTGGGGACAAACCACTCAAGTTTCGAGTAGTTTGTCCCCAAAAACGGGACTGCGGTTCT
This sequence comes from Nereocystis luetkeana, assembly GCA_031213475.1. NCBI lineage: Eukaryota > Phaeophyceae > Laminariales > Laminariaceae > Nereocystis > Nereocystis luetkeana. The sequence goes on from JARUPZ010000272.1 coordinate 6,844, forward strand.
AAAAGGGTTAATACTTTTTTTCTGTTTCCTTTGTTTTCTCTCTCTTTCATAGAACGTGTATGTCGTGCCTGTCGTATCCAGTACGATGGCATGGCATTGCATGGTGTGCTCTGCTTACTGCACAACAATGTGGTATCTCTGTTGCGTAGTTATGAGACCACAGAGCTTGTACGAATCTCTCTCTAGGATGGAAGAGTCGGCACGAACACTGGTCGAGCTGGATGTCGACGGGTAGAAATAGCGGTTCAAGGCTGTTTCCTGTGCGGTTCGATTTCCAGCTTCAGACTTGTATTTTCCGATCCCCAAAAAAGAAGGTATCTGCTTCACGCAGTCCGAATATGCAAAATCTCACCGGAAAACAACCGATTTGAGAACCCGATGGCCCAAGCCGTCAGATTTTGGCCCGAAATCCGACGACTTGGGTCATCAGATTTTCGAATCGAAAAATGCATGGCCTCTCAATTCAAGATGTTTTCCACGACAGCAAGCAGCAGCGGAACGATTGATGAGTTGGGTGGTTACACAGCTGTATAGCGACGTTGCTTCGCGCCCGACGCGCGGCCGGCGCGTCTCTCCGTGGCCAGACTGCAGTCGGCTGGCGCGGGCTCGGGCCTAGAGACCAAGAGAAGCGCGCTCGGCGGGCACCTCTCCGTTGATACGTAGTCGTAGACTACAGCAGAAGCAGCAGTCAGTCGCATTGTGAGACACAAAGTACAAAGACAGAAGGACTCGGCATGCCTCTCCGCCGCCAGACCAGAGCCAGTCAGCGTGGGCTCGGACGCTTGGGTCCTACGCACGGTGCAGCGCACTCGGTGCGTCTCTTCGCAGCCGAATCTTTGCACACACACAGACACAAAAAAAAACGACAGGAACACTGCTTCGATTTGCGAACTGCGCAGCTGAAAATGCGATCGGGTCAAAATCTGAAGCTCGAAAAAATCTGCATCGCGCAAGGAACCAGCCTAAAGTGAAGAACATACACACTCAATATACGGGGGTACCAAAGAACCCAGCAGTTAGTGTACATGTATATATCGAGCCGCCTTCTCCAGTGTACTCGCACACCACTCTGACCCGGAAGATGAGCGACGTTTGGCCTTCATATATGAGTCCACGCGTGCATTTTATTCGCGGTCGGGGTGGTATACAGCAGTGCTCCCACGAACCCCATAGGCTTGCTAATAGGCATATCTCTCTCTGAGCGTGCTCGGTTGGTAGATCCCTGGCATCTCAGAGCTCCCACTTTGGACACCGCCTCCTTTTACTATAAATACTTGCCGGGGAGAGCATTTTTATTTTCCCTTTTTTCTTCTTTCGTTTTGTGTGCGTGCGTGTACCCAGAGCACGGCACCGCGGGCGAGCCCGGCGCCGTCGCGGGTGTCAGCGGGTACTGGCGGGTAGAGGGGGGGGGTTGCAAGGAGCGCGGACACCGTTTTCGTGGCTAGGCGTCGCGTGCGCCTCGAGACACGAGGCAAGCATGAATGGGCTCTGTCTGGCCTCCTGATGTTGGGTCGGTTATCGTATGTACGAGTCTGTAAGGGTCGTTTTGGGCGGCAAAATAACATTCAAGCGGTGCTCATTTTTGCGACCAAGCTGAAGTTCACAGAGAGAGCTAAATACGCAGTCCGAGCGCCAATCTGGCAAACGAGGGCCGCGGTGTGAGCACCGGGATTCATGCGGGGCGGGCGATGTGGCAGAGAGGGAGGAAAGCTATACCCGGACCGAATCGGTGGCGAAATGGTCGCGAGAGGCGCGGGCGGCGTATGAGGTTGAGAGAAGCTCTGTTGTGTGTGTGTGTTTTTTTTTATCGGTGCACGGCGGTGTTCTAATCAGGCGGAAAATATACGAGTATACCATGAGAAGGGACGGGATTTTTTTTTCGTCTTCCTGAAATTTAAGTTTTCATTTCCATTGTTTTTACGATGCTGTGCCGTGCTGTGCGTTCTCTTTCGAATATCATACCTGGTACCCTGGTATCTGATATACGTATCAACAGGAGGACGTTATCCATACCCTGCCTGCGGTATGTACGTACGGACGGGATGCAGCGTTCGCGATGTTTTCCAGGATGGAGCATGGAGATCTTGGCCTTTTGCAAGTCACCTGTTCGCACCTAATTATTAGGACCGTCTGTCCCGTTCCATTCTTCCTCGTGAGCGAGCGTACCGGACGGAACCGCCCGCTGCGCGAAGCGCCTGGTACCCTACATCCCTGTTGGCATACCTGGTAGGTACCTGGTACGTACGCAATAGTACCTGGCGTACGACGCAGACGGTAGACGGTAAATCGAGCAAAATCTTGATGGAATGCAAACCGATGCAATACGTACGGCGTGATACTACTCCGGCGCATCCCTGGCCCCTGACACACTACGATCGATGATCACCGAGGGGCAACGCACACTGATAAACCCACACACACCCGTACGACGCCTCTGGTGGACGAAACCCACAGCTGTCTCAGACTCAACTCATGCCTGGTACCGACGGTGGACGATGGTACCTGGTACGCAATACCACAGTTCGAACGTAAAGTGCTGTAAAAAGTTCCACACTCTTCGTAACATGGGCTATCATATCCCCCCGCACCTCAACCGTGTTGTAAAATCCTTTGAGGCCGGCCGTGAAGACCCTATGCAGCATGCGATATGCCTTCGTCTCGGGGCTCCCCTTCCTCCCCCCCCCTGGCCCCCCTCCCCCCTCCCCTCCTCCCCCATCTCCTCCTCCAGCCCCTGCTCCTCCTCCTCCTCCTCCTCCTCTTCTTTCATTGTCAACCATCACTCAACAGAGTCGAAGGGCTTATTACCTAGTTGGTGGTGCGAGGTTCACGCCGTAGGTCTGTGGTGCAAATTAATCACTGGACAGAGTTCCCTGGTTATTGCATGAGCACCCCGACCCGCCTCAGCTCTCTCTATGTGCCTCACGCCGAGGTTTTTCTTCGAACAGGCACCCACGTCGAACCAGCGAGGGCCTCTTCCAGAAGTGTTCGATGGTGCCCAGTACAATAGTCGATCTCCCGAAACTAAAAATCAGGGGTTTGCTGAAGAGTTTGACGGCACATTTTGAAGGGAACACTAGATCCTATCCTTTCGCAGCGGCCAGCACGAGAGCCGAGCCGCCGGAGCGTCCAAGCAAGCAGTGCAGCGCAGTGTTGTTTTTTTTCGTCTCGTCTACTGCTGCGTAGCTGTGCACTGTTAAGTGGGAGGCCATGTCCACCAGCAGCAGCAAGTCGAACCAGCGAACGGGAGAACAGGCCTGGGCAAAGATAGGGAAAGTGGTGAGATTTATTATGTAAGTAATTGCAGTCGCAGCACTCGTATTATACCTAAAGCAAAAGTGGGGGCGGGCTGGGCGGGAGCAACTGCTGTGAGGTGTCTACAGCAGTAGTACGTACTTTGACTTGCATTGCGGATACCATGGGTACCTGGTATGCTACACAGCAGCATCCAGACCTGCTGGTAGAGAGGTAAATGGGGCAAGGCGGCCTCGTGCTTGCAGCTTGCAGCAGGCCGTGTGCGTTCGAAGGAAAGGAGAAAAAATACATCCCGAAATCCCGCCGCACTCGAAACACCCCAGCTACATGGTGACATGGTAAACCACTGCTCGTACCGATACATGGTGAACCACAGCAACTCTGCTTTGGCACGAACTCGAGACGGCTTGACGGCTTGCGACGAAACAAGCCCCACTTCTGCACGTGATAAGATAGCCCCAGCTCGCCCACTCCTGTAGACTCCGGTTTTGTGGCAGCCAGGCACGTACAGCTCTTCGTGTCTGTGGAAACCACGAACAGCGAATGTTACACACAAACAGGAGACCGCGTACGAGTACTTCTTCTGTACGAGTACATCTGTGTAGTCTTGTCGTCTGTTTATTAAGGGTCGTTTCTAACGACAGAATGAAATAGCAAAAAAAACTTGTTATTTTGGCAAGACATACGAGTACTTTCCATAACATTGCCAAAACCTTGATTTGGTTTACTGAAAAAAACGAAATTTCTTTTTTTCAAGTAAAAAATGGGCATGCGTAAAGTATTAGCAAAGTAGGTCGTAAATCATCATAGTACTAAAAGACACTATTAATACGATCAATATGATAATAATGCCCCCCCCCCCAACCCCGCAGAAAAGCTGCTGCCCTGCAATGCATTGTAGCCACATGACATGATCGATTGAACTGTGATAGAAACTGGACACGGTGGCCAACCCGGGAGACGTTGAAACGAAACCAGGCCCACGGGCTACCGTGTGCATGTCTGCTTTTGTGCAACCGGCGTTCGTTGGAACCGGTGCTCTGCAGGTCTCGCAATGTGCATGTAATTAAGGCGTAGACGCAATCTATCTTCCGGCACACGGCAAACGAGCACTCTGACAGACACACAGCAACAGTTAATAACTAAATAATGAAAGCCTCACGCACCCCGCTATGAAGAGGCGTAAGCCAAAGGCTATAAACGGGCTCGGCCGCTGCTCCCCCTCGGCGTTATCTCGTCACATCAGTTTATTTGTGTCACCAGGTGGTTCGTTCGCCGTCCGACAAAACGCAGATCCTACTTCAATGGAGCAAACAGGGCCACTATTTTCACACGGGATTGTACTTCCTGCAACATGCAACGCGCGTACACACACATGAACACACTCTGCACAACAGTAGTAAATAAAATCGTAGCAGGGTAAGAGCTACGTGTACAAGACCGCACATTAATCACCACAAGAAAGCAGCACGGCGTAAGAGAGAACGCTGAACACCCAGAACAACGAATACATAAAAACACGCCAAACCGACAAAAGCACGTACCAGGTATCATCCAACCAGCATCAACACCCGAAAAAAAAAGTACCCGCAAGGACGAACGAATCAAAACAGAAACAACATGCCGCCTCCCTTCCTATACAGAACATGCCCACAAACACGCTGTTCAAAACGCAACACAACACGCTCATTGGCCATATACGTAGTAGTACCGGAATGAGTTTAGTTTCATATGTACAGCATTCTAGCAGCCAATACCCAACCTACATCGCCTGCAAAGTTCAGATGGAACTGAAACCCTCTACACTACCCGGTGCTGCCCTCCTTGCTACCCCCAAGACCATCCGTTCCGTGGGCTTGGGTAGGCTGGATTACAAAACCTCCGCTCCCGCCACCACCCCCGCCCTTGCCCCCGCCGCGCTCCTCCCCACACCACCCTCTGCAAGGGTTTCGACTGACTGGAAATGCCACTCTCAGCGCCACCCCTGCTCCCGCCCCCGTACCCGATCCTGCCCGCGCTCCCACCCCCGTCTTCTCAGTCCCGACTGCCGTGCATGCTGCTGCTTATCCATAGCCCTTGCGGCAACACGGGGCGTTCCGTCCATAACACGTAAAAAAATCCCGAAGCATGCGGCTTGAACCCCAGGAGCATGAAGTCCTTGTCTTGTTTATCGATCGCAAACAAAAATGTAATGAGAAGGAAGGAGCAACGGCAGTAAAAGGATCAGATAGGGATTAAGCAGGAGTAGTACGGAAGGGAGTTAGACTACGTGCTTAGGTTTCCATTTTGTTTTGGTTCCCCTTGGTTTTCTTCTTCTGGGGAATGTTATGTTTCTCGGTGTTCAACGTTGAAGCTCCTGCCGCGCATTGTCGGATGGCGAACGCAATCACAATAGCTAGACACAAGGCCGCGTGACGCGCCTATTCAGATTGCCGGCGTCAACGATCCACTGCGGAGAACAGGTGAAAGTCCAGAAACAATACCCCAAAAGCGGCAACAAGATTAGAACATAGCCAAACATCCGGCATGCAATGAAAACAGTGTAAGGAAGCATTCACAGCGCTGCTGTTCAACGGGCACCCTACGTACTTCTCACCTCTTCCTCCCCGGCCTTGGAGAGGGCATCTACCACGGCGGCGTGGAAGGTGTAGAAATCAGAGTCCCACGGCTGACCTTCCACGCTGGCTACGTAGTACTTGCCGCCAACTCGGCTGTTGCGTTCAACAGTCCGCTGACCCTCTGCGCGCAGAATTTACCTTGTCAAGCCCCTGGCTCTTGACCCTGCTTAACGCGACGTTGCAATAGCAGGATATGTTCATTTGGCAAGAAAGCGTAGTTGTCGGGAGGGGGGGGGGGAGGGGGGGGGGGAGGGGGGGGGCGGCGAAAGGGGACGAAAGGGGACGGAGAAAAAAAGTAGCCCTCTTTTGTTCACCTCCCGTAAGACAAGCAAGAGTTGGAACATGAAATAATAGACTCTGAACCAAATTCGACCTAGAGAACACTTTGCAAGCACTGCATAAAAAGGGGGCAAACACGTTGTGTAGAGTTCTACCTGATGGTCACCCTCCGTAGCCCTTCCTCGGTCCATTAGCCCCTCCGATGCATCATTCTGCTTGCAGAAGCGGAAGGAAAGCTTGACCGCAAGCCACCTCGCGACTTTACGAACCTGAGTAAATAGATAAAACAAAATCGTAGGACGTGTTACGTAGGGGTTTCTGCATGCAGCCAACAACAACGCTTACGGGACGCATGATGAACACGACGATTGCACTCCGATCGGAGAACCGCCTCCGGTTGCGCGTAGGGAAACTTCCATAGCACGTCACAGAACCATATCGTCGTCACAAATGTCAGACCTCTGGCGTCGAGGCTCAATGCCTTAGAGTATGTGCACACACCACCGATACCTGGTACCAGGTATGTCTTAAAATGGAAGGATTATTTCTTACCGGACTCTGAACAACCGGTGCATTTCTTACAGGGTAGTTTCTTATGTTCTGGGCTCTCATCAACCGCTGCATGTTTTATGGGGCTCCTTCTTGTCTCGCTGCGCTCTCAAAAGCTGTTTCCTCGGCTATTTTTTCCATGCTCTGAGAGTGTTCCTTATCCCGTGTGGATGTCGATCACTGGTGTTTCATCTATGTCTACTTCCCTTTCTTGTTGGTCAGGTCGAGCTTCATTTCTTACACCGAGTTTCTTATTTTTTCGTGAAGCACTGAGCCACGATGTCGTGAGCATGTTTCTCAAGTGCGGACCAAAATACGAAGTTGTTCCGTAGTAATCGCTGTCAGAAACTTAGCAGAGAGAGCTCGAGGAACATCACATTCAAGCGCTCCGCATTACAAGCAGAGTAGAGCGGGGTCAGCAGTAGTCCACGACTAGCCCTAGGCGCGCTTGCTGCACTTGGTCTAGTACATATTACTCTAGATTAAGAGTAGCAGGTAGAAGTATTGCAGGCTCTACTCTGCCTGTGTATAGCTGCAGCGTTCTGTAACTCATGAAGAGGATACAGTACCAGGTATCTGTACCTCTGGTATGCAACAAAGGCTTACAAGTGAACCTGCGTCAGGCTCAAAACAAAAATGGAGCCCAACACTGGTGAGGCCTAAACCTCACTACAAACTTGTACTCGTAGTCCCAGTCTGGCCAAGTGGACTTGTTCCACTTACCTGGAAGCGATCCAGGCCGACCACCGCTCCTCAAAGAACACCACTTCTTGGTGTGTAAAGCGACGACGGCCATCCCCGACTCACTCAGCTGCCCCATATCAGTTCCATTTATTTCCCAATTCGTCCCCATATCAGTTCCATTTATTTCCCAATTCTCCATTGAGAGAGCAATTGTCTCGGGCTGCATCACTGCAATCGAGTTGGGACACATCTGAGCTTCCACAACGACCTGCCGGCCAAGGTCTAACGGCCAAGGTCCAAGGATTGCGTGCTGTGTGCGCGAGCCCTCTCCTCAGGTACTTACACTCCGCGTGACCCCTTTCGGCTTCAGCTTCGTTCATTGCAAACCCGTCGTGCCCACTCCCCGATGGGCACCAAATTTATTTTTTGCGTCCCACACAAATAGTCAGTCATTCGTATCCCAGAATTGTCAGTTCAGCTTTCGGAACGATAGTTGGTCTGCAGCAACGCCATCCGGCCGGGGAGGGGACACACTGCATACCAGGTATGTGGCAATATTTGGCAAATATTCACAACATAACGCCCTCGGTTTTTTCGCCAAGCCCCTTACAGCAGCAGCAGCAGGTAGCCGACGGCACGCCGACGCGCTCTATGGAGTAAATGCTGCCGCATAAAGGACCCCAGGCGCAGCCAACGTTCCTCAGAGGTCAGCAGTTCTTCCAACCAGGCCAAAATCCAATAGCTGGGACGGCTGGGAAAAGCTGGGACGGCTGGGAAAAGCTGGGACGGCTGCTGTTTGTGATCCTGTTTTAGCCCCCGCACAAAACGGTACCCATGCCCCATCCACCCACGGCTCACGGCCAGTGTCGCCAGCCCTATCATCGCTGTGATCAATGGCACCTAGGTATCCTTCGTATCTCCCTCTATTCCACAAGTTAGAGCGAGTCTAGCGTGGGGCGTCGTGGGGTGGTCTGGTTTGTACAACCTTGCGTAAGCGTTATTGGGCTAAAATAGCAAATACATACCTGGTAGCAAATATCACTTTCCGTGAACTTGCCAACGAAGCAGAACGGAAATATCAAAAAAAAAAATGGCCAAGTAATTTTTGCTATTTTGGCAAGTCCACATTTCCATAAACTTGCTATTTTAGCGAATAATTTGCCAAATATGTGTCGTTAGAAGTGCCCCTAAGGCCGCTTGCGGCAAGTCGTACTCGGAACTGGGCACTGCTGTCCTGGGTGTAGGGCACAGAGCTCGAAGGCGTGCTAGCCATGACATGATACTCCAAAAGAGAGGAGAGAAGAGAAGAGGGTTCAGGTATTTCGATGCACGAGCAGTATGCCAGTATGCTCAATCCGGGCCGGTATCCTGGGGTGCACGAAAAATAGAGCAGAGGAGAGGAGAGAGGTTCAGGTATTTTGGAGGACAAATGGAAGAACGAAACGCGTCCGCTTTTCTTTTCAAGTTTTCGTACCAGGTACGTTTTTTTTTTTTTCAACAAAAAAGTTTGTTTTCATTATTTTTCAAAGGGTATTGCTATTTGCGACACCGGTCTCGTAATTTCTTATTCGACACGGCGTCACAAATAAGCGGCTTATTTTGCGACGCCGCGCCGTGTTCGCGGCACATACTCCTACCTCAGATTGGCTCCGCACCGCCAGAGAGGTGTTGGCATGGTGCACGGCCATCGTTGAAGCTATCGCACGGCCGAAACGGGCCAGGAATCGAGGAGATATCTGGCATCCTGGTGCACCCGAAACACGCACATATCTGTGTCACAAATAGAGGCCTTCGGTACTTGCGACACGCGGGTCGCAAATGCCGTATTTGCTACACCGCGACGAGGGGCCATAGTTAATAGGACCAAATATTGTTAGTAAAAACGGTTAAATATATAGGCTTTCATGTATACCGTAGGTCCTATTAACTATGGTCCCCCGTAATACCGGTAGGGTCTCAGCATGGTATAGGGCTACCATTGAAGCCATCGTGTAGCCAAAACGGGCCAGTATCCGAGGGGATATGGGATATCCTGGTACAGCCCGCAGAATCTTCTGGCTGGTGTCGCAAATAAGCCTTATTTTTGCCACACTCGTGTATCCATAAGAGGTCCCATAACAATCTGGGAGATAGGATGTTTGGGTTGGTAGGCTGTTCAGGTAATTTTGGTTCCTGCTGGGATCAAGGAACGGGCGAAGACCCAACCCAGCCCCTGACTCTAACCCTGACTCTTAACCCTAACCCTGACCCCAAACCGCGTCCAAACCGGGGCAAAACTGGCCATAAACGCTGCTGCTCCGCGTTTGCATCGAACCAGGAAATTTCTCAATAGCGGACGACGATTCCGAAGTGCAGACCGCGCTTCGCAATTTTCAAGTTAAAAACACCCATGAAGATCTTACCTCCCAGATTTGCTAAACGTGCTCATCCAGAACGGGGCAGTACTCAAGGAGATGCTGCTCTATGTGGTATCCTGGTGATCCTGGTGCACTGTCAGAATACTCAGACTGGTGTCGTAAAACGCACTTGATGAACGTTGCGCGCGCCCCGTGTAGACCAGGACAACCACAGTGTCTTACTAGTAGCATGAGCTCGGACTACCACTACTGTACAGCATTTTTTATTTTTTTATTTTCCTCCGGCGGATTGGTAAAAAAAAAGCTTAAGCTCACCACACTTCCACGTTCATGTTTCGTGTCGTGTGTCAATTTAACCTATAGCTCCCGTGGCAACATCAGCACGAGCTGCTGTTACTACTGGCGCTTGGGCTGCAGGTTTTCACGAGTACATCGATCTTAGCTACGTCATCGTGAATCGATGGACTTTGAAATTAACTTGGTTGTTGCCGTGCCGTGTTCTGAGTCGTCGTACGTACGTAGTATAATTGAGAGCGCTGGTATCGTTCAAAGCGTCGGGTGCTCTGTTTACGCGTCAATCTTGATGGGCACAAATAACGGGCACGTAAGTAATGTTGTTTCGCATGCTGGGCTCTGTGTGCGTGTTTTGTAGTAGTCTGCGGATGCTAGCGAAATAGGTGGGTGTGTAGGCTGCTCGGAGGGCGTCCTTCGATGCCCTGCAGTGTTGTGCCGTGCTGCTGTGCGCAGGTGCTGGTTGGGGGGGTGTTTCCATGAGTTTAGGCAGAATGTTTGCGGAAGGGAACCCCAAGCGTTTGTGGAAGACTCACCAACTTCCCGCAACTCCGGCAGATTGTGCGCACTGACCTGCCCCACCCAAATCATGCAGAGTCTCCTCGTCCAGCTACGCAGTCATTCCCCTTCGGATGCCCTGGTCGGCGGGGCAGTCTGGTGGGTTTATGTATAGCTTTTGCGCTCCTACTACGGGGGGCCATAGTAAATAGGACCTGCGGTACACACAAAAACCTACCAGGTATATATTTACGTAGTTTTACTAACAATATTTGGTCCTGTTTAGCTATGGTCCCCCGTAACAGCCTATCGTATGTTTGTGTCTACTCTGTAGCACGGCAGAAGAAAAGCCACGTTGAATATGCTGACCGTGTACTATTAATAAGATACCCCATTTCTCCTCGAGTACTGATCCGTTTTGGCTACACGATAGCTTCCAATGGTAGCCCTACACGATAGCCCTACACCAAGCAGAGTTAGGGTTAGGGTAGTGCGCCGCCGATTCGGAGCATCTGCGGCAACCACGGCGCGATGTCGCATATGCGGCGATTCCGACACCAGCCAGAAGACTCTGCGGGCTGTACCATGATACCCCCTATCTCCTCGGGTACTGGCCCGTTTCGGCTACACGATGCCTTCAATGGTAGCCCTATCGTACCATGCTTAGAGTCTCCTGGCAGTGCGTCGCCGATCCGGAGCGGGTGCGGCAACCACGTCGCGGTGTCGCTAGTGCGGCATTTGCGACACGCGTGTCGGTACTAAGCCGCTTATTTATTTATTTAGTTTTAGCCGCTTATTTTGCGACACCAGCCAGAAGATTCTGCGGGCTGTACCAGGATACCCCATATAACCTTCAAAGGCTACAGACACAAGCACGAATCATTTCGCGGCTTCGCCCCCACCTTACTTGCAGTACGTACAGCTCATACAGCCCATACAGCTCATACAGCTTAGCCCTCGGGGTACGTCGCGGAAACCAGCTCTATCTCGGATGTAGGTGCAGAAGCCCAGGTCTATTAATAGGAGGATCAGGTTTCGTCACATTGACGACAGCGTGTTGCAGCATCGTGTGCCCCCTGCTCTGCTGCAGCGCAGACTGCCACGCGCTTGTTGAAAGCCCCCCCCGCCCCCCCCCCCCCGCGAACCACCGAGCACCCTCAACCCTCGACACAAGGCGCCAGTCAAGCGCCGCCCCGGTTCGCACTGCTATGCAGAACGAGGGTTGTTCGCGAGCGGAGACAGCGGCTTGGGCTTAGGGTGGGTGTCGTCGTGACGGAGGGTATCATAGGGGTGGGGGAGGAGCTGTGTGGGGATGCGCAACCGAGCCGTGCGGTAGCGCGCGGCGTGTCAGAAAACTGTCCGGTTGAAATTTTGGGCCGGTACTTCCGCCGTACGTCATGCATTTGGCGGCTGTCATGCGCTGATAACAACGCGGACAACAACCGTGAGGGCCTCGGGGATGACGGCACGCGTCTGACCGATCGACCGACTGGCCGACCGACTGGCCGACCGACAAGCTGACGACGGCGGTTACGAATGCCCTACGGCGTGAACTCCCGGCGACACCTGGACTATCTTCGGGTGTATGTATATGTATATATGTAGATATATATATATTCAACAATAAGTGCTATTGTTAATGTTAATGCTACGGTTCAATAGGGGTTGTGTATTGTGTTATACAGTATTACGGGGGGGCATAGTTAACAGGACCAAATATTGTTAGTAAAAATGGTTGAACATATAGGTTTTTATGTGCACCATAGGTCCTGTTAACTATGTTCCCCCGTAATAGTAGTGGTCCCTGTATAGTGCCGGTCGAGTAGTGCCGGCTGGCTGCCCGCTACGTGCATGTATTACGGGGGGTCATAGTTAACAGGACCTATGGTATACATGAAAACCTATATATTTAACCAATTTTACTAGCAATATTTGGTCCTATTAACTATGGTCCCCCGTAATAGTGCTGGTGGCAGTGTGCGGAGTAATTGGTGCTGGTTGCCGCTATCGATTTTGCCGATGCTGTTGGCTGGCGCATACATGCCGGCACTATCGAGGGACCACTACAGCTGTACGCCTATTTCAATTTTATCGGAACCCGTAATTCTCTTGAACCAGAATGCCGATTACTATTGCCGGGGGCCACAGTAAATGGGACCAAATACTGATGGTAAAAGTAGCGAAATATGTAGTTTTTGTGTGTACCGTAGGTCCTATTTAGTACCAGGTATGTGATACCATACGAGAGCTTTGCGTTCGCGCAGGTGTGTGATCGTTTTATCAGCGCTCGATGTTTCCGGAACGGAAGGGTTTCCAATACTGAACAAGGCGTTTTCGGAAAGATCTGGTTGAGAACCTTCCGATGAAATAACGTACCTGGTACGGCTTTAGCGCCCTCACAGTCCCTGAAGAGAAAACGATTGCATCCCTGTGCGCTTTCGAACGCTGTTTTTACGGTACACCAGTACCTTGTTTTATGCCCGTGCCAAGACTTCTTTTTTTACCTAACTTAAAAACCAAGTCCTTGTCTTTGAACTGATAAGTGGTACATACCTGACAGCTCTTAAATCCCCCCCCCCCCCCCCCCCCTCGGCTTGGTGGAAGCAATGTCTGCCTGGTGGTCGGTGAAAACCCGACGTGCTCCGTCCCGGCAGTGTAGGGATGCGAGGGTCTATGGTCATACGAATACGGCCCCGTGCATGATATGAGTACACCCTCCCCCCCCCCCTCCACTCTACCACTTTTGCTGTGCAGAACGCGGAGCTGTTTACCCTGACGTATGGCGCCATGGTGATGCAGCTGATACAGGACTTCGAGGACGTCGGCGCGGTCAACAAGCAGCTCGAGAGCATGTAAGGACCCCAGGGGCCCACGGATCGGACGCAGATCAGATGAATACCTATTTCATACGGCTGGGCACTCGCTGGCTGACTCAGCCAGTATACGTATAGCGATGATACTGTCATCAAAATCAATCAGCATACTGGATTGCAGCAGTATACCGCTGTCTCTCCGCGCTACTCTCTCCTCCCAAAACGCATTTACTCATATTACGGGAGACCATAGTTAATAGGACCTATGGTATACACAAAAACCTACCAGGTACCTGGTATATATTTACCTAATCTTACTCACAAATTTTGGTCCTATTTACTATGGTCCCCCGTAATAGTGGGTTTCCGTACTGTAATATGGCGTGTTTGTCGGGAGTACGTAAGGTAAAACTACTGGCGAACATACTGGTCTGGGCAATCAGCAGATTACTATCGCCAAACTATATTGTGTCATTGCCCAGCCATACTATTTGACGACCTACCTCACTTCTGGTGTGTCTTTTCCCAAACTTTAATTTGCCAAACTATCAACTTCCCAATTTCCCAAAAATTTCTTCCCGGTCTGAGGGCTGCCGGTAAAAAGACGAACACATTTTACGTAATTATAAAGTAAAAACTAGAAAATTGGCAAGAATTGGCAAATGCAGTATTAGTAGTGTGAAATACAGCTATAAATAGGACCAAATATTGTTGGTCAAAATGGGTAAATATATAGGTTTTTGTGTGTACCATAGGTCCTATTTACTATGGTCCCTCGTGATGTCCAAGGGGGAGGTTTGTATTCCTGATTTGTAGCACAGGAGATGCTTATGTTGGCGGGGCGGGATATATCTGAAGGATCTACCGTAGATCGTTCGGGCGGGGTGGGATCCATCTGCTGTATGGAACAGCTCTCCGTTGCGCGCGTGCTTCCCGGGCGGGGACCCGTGTAGGTAAGGCGGCTCTATTGCGCCGCCACGTCTTATGAGTCCCTTGGGGACTCCAGAAGTGGGGGGAAAACTGACGATAAGAATAGGTGGCGACTGCAGCCAAAGTTGTCAGGAGACTATGTCAAGCGAGGCAAAACGTGCGCCGCCGAGGGTATGGGGCCGATTTTTCCGCGCTAAAACCTGCAGCGGGATGTTGGTGTGGGTGTCGAGTCAATGCATGTCAAGGCGAAGCTGCCGTCTTGTCAAGGGGCGAAGGTAAGTCTCCTGACATCTCTGGTTGCAGCATCGGCAGCTACTGTGTGAGTGGTGGATAATAGGACCTGTGGTATACATAAAAACCTATATGTTTCACCATTTCTACCAACAATATTTGGTCCTATTAACTATGGTCCCCCGTAATAGTACGAGGTGGTGTTCGAGTTACTTGCAATAGTTGATGCAAGGGGGGGGGGGGGGGGTCGTGCGGCACGGGGCGCAACGTGTGACTCGGCCCGGACTGGACTGCCGGGTGCTCGTGGTTCTCACACCTGCGGAGGGTTGATAGCACCAAGGTTGCCGTTGTAAGTGGGCGTTATCTCGGAGTTGCTGAGGGTAAGTGCGGGGTCTGGATGATTCCGCTGTAGATGTATCGTGATCTGCGCGCGATGCGCCAAATGCTCCACAGCCGTCAGGCACCGGGGGTTAAACTGTATCTCACCGGGTGATAAGAGAACACAGCCGGTTATATCGTACCACTCCGGGTGGTAAGAGAACACACCCGGTTATACGGTATCACACCGGGTGATAAGAGAACGTACCCGGTTATACGGTATCACACGTGTGATCAGAGAACATACCCGCTTATACGGTATCACACCGGGAGAACGCACCGGGTTATACCGTACAACACGTGTGATGAGAGAACACATCCGGTTAAACCGTATCACACCGGGTGATAAGAGAACACACCCGATTATACCGTGTAACACGTGTGGTAAGAGAACACACCCGGATATATCGTGTAACACGTGTGGTAAAAGAACACACCCGGTTATACTGTACAACACGTGTGGTAAGAGAACACACCAGTTTATACGTATCACACCGGGTGATAAGAGGACACACCGGGATATACCGCCGTGTAACACGTGTGGTAAAAGAACACACCCGGTTATACCCTACAACACGTGTGGAAAGAGAACACACCCGGTTATACCGTATCACACCGGGTAATAAGAGAACATACCCGGTTATATCGTATCACACCGGGTGGTAAGAGAACACACCCGGATATACCGTGTAACACGTGTGGTAAATAACACACCCGGTTATACCGTATAATCCGTGTGGTAAGAGAACGCACCCGGTTGTACCGTATCACACCGGGTGGTAAGAGAACACACCTCCCGGGACGCACTTCCGAACAGGTTGTCTCCTTTGAACAAGGAAGGCATAGGTGTACGCAGCCACAGCGATGGTGGCTTTTGGAACGATCTCGTCGAAACCATTCCGTGGACGCATACCTGGTACACCGCTTCGGCGTTTGTTAACACTCTCACCGTTTGTCCGAAGGAGCGTCCTTTGAAATCAGTCCGAGGAGATGTGCTTGTCTCGTTGCCGCGTGTTGATGGGGGCGACCATCGTAAGCAGGACCTACGGTGCAGACTGAAACCTGTTTATATACCTATTTTTTCTGTTAATAGCAATACTTGATCCTATTTACTATGGTCCCCCGTAATATTGCCATACGGATAAGGACTCGACCTGTGTGCAGGAGCGTCCTGCACAAAACTTTGTGCAGGATGCGGGTCTTGTTGGTCAAGGAAGGATATTTCGGCCGCCCGGCGTTTTTGTTTTTCAAACCTCACCCAAACACGCGGCGAAGCCGCGTGACTGCCCCTGCCGACCTCGAGCATCGAGCCCCCCAAAAGGTCGGAGTTCGGGTTAAGGCTAGGGTTAGGGTCAGGCCTGGAGTTGGGTTTGTCTGGGCCGACGTGCGGGTTAGGTTGAAATTGACGACACACGTCCTGGACAAAGTTATGTGCAGGACGCACCTGCACATAGCGGCAGCATCGCGGCATGTATCAGGCAGGAGGGGAGGGGTAGCGGTGAGACGAGATGTTGCTTTCCTTGGGTGGGCGATCATGTATCCCCACTTCCATGATGCTGCCGTAGATATTCCAGGGGATATATATGTATATATGGCGTCCCCGGTGGCTTGGTAGGTGGTCCGTGTGCCTATCAAGATCAATTTCGTGGGTTCAAGTCTCACCGAGTGCATGCTCGTAGGGACTTTTTCTTGCATAAACAAATTGACGGGCGGAAAGCGCGAGAGCGTGAGTTAGCTACATTCGATGAAAATCGATGAGGAGCAGGAATGCTGAACCCTATGCGCGACAAAAAATAATGGCACGTACCGGGGGGGAGAAGGGACGACACCGGTGACCACGGCTTGTCCAGAAGAACGCTGAGGGTAAAACCTCCTACGAGTTAGGCTGGAAAGTAAAAATGATGACTAAAAAATAAAATATATATATTTGTAGGGTTAGGGTTATATATCTATACATCTGTATATTCGTGGTCGGTTTGATGGAGCATCATGTTGCCAGGTGGGAGCCCTACAAAATCTGCATGGTCGAGCACAGGTTGTCCCGGGTTGGATCTGTTCTAACACAGATAGATCTTGTGCAGCATCTTAGGGTTGGGGTTAGGGATCTAGGTGACCTGTTAGGGAAGATAGGGATCAGGACCGAATATGCTTAGTGAAAATAATGGAATATATATAGATATATATGTATATTATATATAGGTGTTTGGTGTTTATGATGAGTCCTGGTTGCTACTAATATGGTCAGATTATCTGTCTGATACAACTGTCCGACGCGTGTAATGGTGCTGTGGGTGTTGGTAACGGTGTTCCGATATTGATGGTGGTGGTGGGTGGTGGTGCATTTGGTGGCTGCGGTGCTGATGCTATCACGGGGGGCCATAGTTAACAGGACCAAATATTGTTAGTAAAAATGGTCAAACATATAGATTTGTATGTATATCATAGGTCCTGTTAACTATGGTCCCCCGTAATAGGTGCTGGCTGAAACTTAATACATAGCTGCTCACAGTTGTTATATCGCGTGAGTAGACCGTGGTGCGAAACCAGGTGCCTCCTTCAGCATTCATGCTCCGTCTCGAAAGGGATGCGTGCTCAATGGTCAAATGACCAAGGCATAGGGTTAGGGTTAGAAGCAACGAATGAGTACCCCCCCCCCCCCCCCCCCCCCCCCCGATATTAAATCAACTCATAGAAGCTGTCGTCCATATGCAAGTCCGCCGCAAAAGCGGTTCTTGGTAGGATGCAGGTCACCCTTCATGCGACTCGCCAGACACCTCACGGCGCTTCGCGCTTGGTACAAGCAATGTCTGCCTAGTCGGTGAAAACCCGACATGCTCCGTCCCGGCATCGTAGGGATGCGAGGGTCTATGGTCATACGACTACGGCCATGCATGAGATCGAGTACATCCCCCCCTCGGTGCTCCGTCTCGAAAGGGAAGCATGGTCAATGGTCAAATGACTAAGGCAAGCAACAAAGTAGTACCCCTGCCCCCCCCCACCACCACGGCCTTGCATGAGCATGACATGAGTACCCCCCCCCCCCCCCCCCCCCCCGGTCTATGGTCATACAACTACGGCCACGCATGAGATCGAGTACATATACCCATATATCCTATTGAGTACCCCCCCCCCCCCCCCGCCCCTGCCTCTTGTACGCACGACGTCCTCTCGTAAATGGAAGGGGTTACAATATTGGCGTCCGACTTATCGACGAGTTTCTCGCCAAGTCGCAAGTCGCGACACCCGGGGGCTGCACGGACCTGAAAGAGACCGCGGACGTCATCGCCAAGGTGCAGCAGCAGTAGTAGAGTACCTGGTATTGATTATCGAAATATCGGAATATCGAACGAGAAAAAAAAACGAGTGTTTTTTATACGATACCGATGGACGAAAATTACCGTTGCTGTAAGGCTTCACAACTACCTTCTACGCGGGCATATAATCTGTTGATCACTCCCACTTGATGATCTAGATATTTCAAGGCGGACATATCATCTATTTCCGATATGGTGTGATGATCTAGATCTTTCGAGGCTGATATACATTCTGTTTCCGATATCGTGTGATGATCTCTACATTTCAAGGCAGATGTATCATCTATTCCCGATATCGTGTGTGTGATCTGGATCTTTAAAGGTAGATATATCATGTATTCCCAATATCGTGTGATGATCTAGATCTTTCGAGGCAGATATAGATATACATTTTATTTCCGATATCGTGTGATGATCTAGATATTTCTAGGCAGATATATCATCTATTCCCGATATCGTGTGTATGATCTAGATCTTCCAAGGCAGACATATCGTCTATTCCCGATATCGTGTGATGATCTAGATATTTAGAGGCAGACATGTATTCTATTTCCGATATCGTGTGTATGATCTATATATACAGGTCATGTTGCCAGCTAGGACCCGCATAATCCGCACGGTCTACTCACAGGCAGTGGCACATGTTCCCCGGGTTCGATCTGCACTAAAAAAGCAGATCCTCTGCACAACACCCCACAACGGCAGCTGAGGTACTACACAGATGATCTATCTGTAGACAGATGATACGTATAGACCATAGCTCGTCCGAGAGGTCTTGGAAGGGTTGTCCCGGGGACGTTCCGATTTTTTCCACCGACTTCGCCCCGCGGTTAATCCCCCCGTGGTTGGTCCGGCGTTGTTGTAGGATTGTCCCGTATCCCAGGGTTGTTCCGGGGTTGTCCCGCTTTTGTTCCGGAATTGTCCCGGGATTGAACCGGATTTATTCCGGAGTTGCCGATTTGCTGCTCCAGGGTCGCCCCTGTTTGTCCCATGGTTGTCCCGTGGTTGTCCCATGGTTGTTTTATTATTGCCCCGTGGTCGTCCCGAAGTTGATCCGATAGTTTCCCGGAGTTGTTCCGGCTCTGTAATATTCCGGAGGTGTTTCCGGGTTGTTCCGGAGTTGTTCCTAAATTGTCCCGAGATTGTTCCGGGGTTGCCCCGCTCTACTCCCCCCACTCTACGTAGCTCCTCCCTCCTCATTTCCCCGACCCTAACCCTGCCCCTGCCCCCCCCCCTTAAGATTAGCAACACATTTCTATTTGATTCTAAGTATATGAAAAAAACAACGTAACGAGCGCCCCGATGTTGGAGGTGTCTCTATCCGGAGTAGGGACGGTGCTCCGTTGCGAAAGGGGTGAGCGGTAAGTGGTGGAAATGACGGAAGGCAAGCAACGAACGAGTTGCGCCCCACCGGAAAACAAGTCAGTTGATGAATTGAAGCTGTCATCCATGTGCAAGAACGTCGGTCTCACGAGCGGTTCTCAATAGGATGCAGCTCACCCTCCATGCGACTCGCCGAATACCTCACGTTTCGCTTCGCGCTTGGTGCTAGCGATGTCTGCCTGGTCGGTGAAAACCCGACGTGCTCCGTACCGGCATAGGCATTGTAGGAATGCGAAGTTCAATGATTATGCGACTACGGCCATGCATAATAATGCGTACCCCCCCCCCCCCCCCCCCCCCGACTGTACATGCCTCCAGGTGGCGTTCAAGATGTTCCTGGGGGTGACGGCGGAAGTTTCGTCTTGGAATGCGGATGGAACGGCCTTCAGCCTGCTTCTCTACGACAACCCTCTCATAGGTAAGATACATTTACGATAGCGATACCTATAACGGTATATCGATGATATCGATAACGGTATCGATGGCGATAGCGGTATATGTCGATAACGATAACGATATCGATAAACGATAAACGAGGGCGATATCGATAGCGACAAACGATGTGAACGAGTAACAGTGGCGATAACGATGATGCTAGCGGTAGCAACAACGACAAAAATAACGGCGTTCAGCCTGCTTCGCTACGTACGTCAACCCTCTCCCATCGTCGGTGTTGGTGGTGTTGGCGGTATTAGTGTTGATGTTGGCATCATAGTGTTGGTGTTTATCTCATGGTGTTGGTGTTGGAGCTGGTGTGATTTTTTTTACGTTGGTGGTGACATTGGTGTGTTGGTGATGGCGTTGGTAATGGCGTTGTTGTTGGTTGCTGGGGGTGTTGGTGGGTGGTGTTGGTGTCGGTGTTGGTGGCGGTGTTAGTGTGGGGGTATTGACGGTGGTGATGTTAGTGCTGGCGTTGGTGCTGGTAGTGGTTTTGGCTTTTGATGGTGGCGGCGGCGGTGGTAGTGGTGGTGGTGGTGGTGGTAGCGGCGGTTGTGATGGTGGCTGTTGGTGGTGGTTGTGTTGATGTGTTGGTGTTGACTGTGCTGTTTTTTGCTGGTATTGATGCTGCTGTTGTTTTTAGGTGTTGTTGGTGGTCGTGTTGCTGGTGGTGGTGTTCCTAACGTTTTGTGTGCTCCCTACATCGCCCCTCCATCCGCTGCCGCCATTGTCCCGCAAAACGAAATGAAATCGCTGACAGAGTTTGTGGAACTCCCTCCCCAGTACAGTGGGCTCCTCTACTCGAACCTCTTGTGCGGAGTCATCCGCGGGGCGTTGGAGATGGTGAGAATCCTTCGATGGTTGGCAGCGGTAACGGGGGTTGGTAGCGGTAACGGTAAGGGTATCGGTAACCGTAATGGTAACTGTAACGGTAATGGAAACTGTACCGGTAACGGTAATGGTACTGATACTGGTAGCGGTAGCGGTGACTGGTAGGGGTAGCGGTAGCGGTAACTGGTAGCGGTAGCGGTAGCGGTAACTGGTAGGGGTAACGGTAGCGGTAACTGGTAGGGGTAGCGGTAGCGGTAGTAGCAAAGGTAACAGCGGCGGTATCGATGGTGGTTACGGGAACTGTGACGGTACCTGTAACAGTATCAGCAACGGTGGTAGCGGTAATGGTAACGGTAACCGTAATTGTAACGGTAGCGGCAAAGGCCACGGTAGTGTCTATTACGGGGGACCGGGGGGACCATAGTAAATAGGACCAAATATTGTTAGTAAAAATAGGGAAATATCTAGGTTTTTGTGTATACCGTAGGTCCTATTATCTATGGTCCCCCGTAATAGTTGTGTCGGTATCATCGCGGTGACGAGAGCGGTAACGGTAGACGTAACAGTGGCGGTTACGGAAAAGGCAACGGTATCGGCAGCGGTAGCAGCGGCTACGGCAATGCAACGGCAGCGGAAACGAAGGCGGAAATGGTGTTGGAAATAGCACGGGGAACGGCAGCGGTATACAGCAGTAAGCTCAATGATATCGATGAAGATAGTTGGTAACTGTAGCGGCAAAGGAAACGGTGGTAGTGGTGACCCTTGTAGGAGGTATCGGTAAAAGTGTGGCGGTAGCGGTCTATTTTAATTTATCGGTAACAGCATCGGTAACAATATCGGTAACGCCAACGGTTTGTTGTGGTAACGGTGGCGATGACGGTAGATGCAGCGATAAGGTTGAAGTTGGCGGTAACAGTAGCAGTATTAGTAGCGAAACCAGTATCGGCAGCGGTAGCGGAAACAGGTAGCGATGGCGGCAACGGTAACGATGGCTGTAAGGGGCAGCGGTAGCGGCAACGGTCACAGTCACGGCAACCATAGCGGTAGCCGTAAAGATAAACGAACGGTAACGGTAACTGCAACGGTAACGGTCACAGTCACGGCAACCATAGCGGTAGCCGTAAAGATAAACGATAACAACAGCGGTAACGAAAGCGGTAACCCAAACGATAAGGGCAACTGTAACGGTAACAGTAGCGGTAACGGTAACCACAGCGGTAACCTAAGCGGTCACCCAAACGGTAGCCACAACCTTGCCTAATCCCGCGCGCGTTTCTTCCGCCCCTCTGTCGTCGGCCTCCTCATCAAATAAATTCGCGACCTGGTATCACACAACATGGAGTGTAGGTGCAGATGAAGGTGGTCTGCCGGTGTGTGAGGGACGTTCTTAGAGGCGATGACGTCAACGAGATAAGGTCGGTTCATGCTTCATGATTGATGAACGATAAAATCGATATACTGTACATATAGGTTGGGTTGGCGTCGGTTGGCATCGACACTGCAAAACATGCCGCTCACTACTTGAGCCTACAGCAGACAACCAGGGTACCGTTTTTTTTCTTGTTCGGCGGTCGTTCACGGCGGGTGGTTGAGTTAGATCGTTTGTGCGAGGTGAAGAATATTTTTTCCGCACAAGGGGGATGATCGTATCACGTACCCGGTTGTGGTTATGGTAAGGCATCCAGGAGGCAGTTGCATGGTACTCCCATTGCTGTCTCCGGAAGTGGCTACACCGGAAATCGAATGAACTTATTGAAGCTGTCATCCATGTCGAAGTCCGCCTCACGAGCGGTTCTGATTATAGTAGGATGCAGCTCACCCTTCATGCAACTCGCCGGAAGCCTCTCGGCGCTCCCGCGGTTGGTGCAAGCAATGTCTGCCTGCTCGGTGAACAACCCGACATGCCCCGTCCCGGCATTGTAGGGATGCGAGGGTCATACGACCACGGCCATGCATGAGATCGAGTACCTCTCTCCTATCGAGTACCCCCCCCCCACCCTCCACGGCCTTCCACGGTGCATCAAAATTACAGATCGAGTGCCTCTCTCCTATCGAGTACCCCCCCCCCTCCCCCAATCGCTCATCGCTTACCCCTTTTAGGACTGCAGTCCCGTTTTGGCGACATACTACTTGGAAATTGAGTGGTTTGTCCCCAAAATGGGACTGCAGTTCTAACAGAGGGTCAGCAGCAGTCTCTACTTTTTAGTTATACTAACCGATAGGAGATCCTATGACACATACCGACAACGTTTGAAATCCGGAGAACTCCGCGCCGACGTGCGGCGACTCTTACAATCTTCAAAACAAAAAAAAAACGTTTTTTTTTTCTCTTTTCTTATGTTAGCGTGCACGTACTTCGGATACGTATACGCAGTGCCTTTCCCTCCTGCCACCGGAATACATAGGCGATGAAGAAAGTAGTCACAATTGTTCTGCTGTGCGAGTCCGTATGATAGCGACAGTAAGGCATGCCCTATTTTTCTTGCTTTGGCCACTTTTGCTGCAGAGTGGAGCTGAAGGAGATGATGGAAGATGTCATGGACGAGGACTACAAGGAAGGCTAGGGGAGGGGTGGGATGGGGTAGGGGTAGGGGGTTGGCCGGCGGGGGGAGGGGGGGGGCGGGGGGCGATTGATACCGGTTGGTCGATTGCTTTGGTTGGTTGGTTTGATTGGCTAGTGTAGCTTGCTTGTGCTTGCTTGTGTTAGCCTGATATTGATCGGTTGCTTTGTTTGGTCGAAGTTGACCGATTGATGTTTGATTTGCCTGCTTGCTTGGCTTGGCGTGCTTGCTTGCTTGCTTTTTAGCTTGCTATTGCAGATTGCTTGCTTGCTGGCTAACTCTCCGTGCCTAGTTCTTGCTAGCTGCTTCGCCCGCTGCTTGCTCGCCAGCTACCGCCTGTATAGCTTGCTTTCTTGCTCTCCTTTCTTTGATTTCATTTTTTGTCCCGCGATTAATCAAGCTCCCTCGCTTGCCTGCTCTCACAGACCGGCCTCGTCCATTTTACCACGTCTGCAGCATGCACTCTCTCGATAATATCGCTGCGGCTATCTGGCTATCTGTGTGCTTGCACATGTATGTGTCTTGTGTACCGTAGCGAAGGGCGAGGGGGGAGCGGGGGGGGGGGCAGGGGGGAGAGGGTATACTCCTGTCATGGTATGGTCGCACGAGTAGCCATATGACCATAGATCCTCGCATCCCCACAATACCCGGACGTGAGGCGTCGGGTGTTCAACGATAGGGGGGAGGGGGGGGGGGGGGGGGGGGCGTACTCATTTGTTGTTTGCCATAGTCATCCCTAGGGCAGGGGAAGGGGGGGAAGAGAGAAGGAACGGAAGGGAGGGGAGGGAAGGAGGGAGGGTGAAGTAGGGGGAGAGAGGGAGGGAGGACAGGAAGGGGGAGCGGGGAGAGGGGAGGCATTTTTTTTTCGGGGGGGGGGGGGGGGGATTGGTGTTGTTCGTTCCTTCGCCCTGTTCGTCCTTTTGTGAGTAAGTATCCCTCCAACCGGATTTTTCTTGCTTTGAGTTGTTAATAGCTCGCACATCGGAAAATATCATCTCCTTTGCAGCTATCTTGATTTCCCTTTCTTTCAACGCATGCTCGAACGCGTATGTCGCGCCTGTCGTATCCGGTACGATGACATGGCACTGCAGTTGTCTACTCTTGCCTACCGCATAACGACGTACTGTAGTATCTCTGTGTCGTAGTTTTGTGACAACATCACTTGTATTTCTCTAACAATAGGATTGAACAATAGGCGCGGACAGCTGGGTGTGCTGGGTGTCGACGGGTAGAAATAGCTGTTTAAATGCGAAGAGCACACGCAGCACATACTCCTTCTGGTCTGTAACCGATTTCCACTTCGTGATCTAGACTCAGACATGTCCCTGATCTGCCACAGATTTTTCCACTTTCATGGTCTAGACGTTTGTTAGCAGATCGATTCCTGATCTGTGTGATGATCTACAAACAGTTCATGGTGCCGCGTGGGGACCGCATACTCTGCAATATCAATGAGGCAGGTTTCCTGGGTTTGATCTGTACTTACACAGATCCTGCACAGCATCTCATAGTGGCAGGCTGCGATCTAGATGATCCACAGATAGATCGTGATCTGGCCCAGTTGTGTACCGTTGGTGATAGTTTGAAAATATGATATACCGGTAGTACTCCATCGTGCATATCTCTACCCCATCGTGCGTATCGTTTTGGTGCCTTTTTTTTTTCGAGGACTGCGAGCGATGTCCCTAGATATTTCATGGGCTGTGTCGAGTCTGCTTTTCATGGCGAGCGTGTGTTTCGGCAGACGCCCATTCGCTCGTGTGATTGTGTAGTATTAATAGCTCGATGGATGAATAGAAACAATTTTCACCTCACGTCAGCTGTTTCCGGCCAGGTTGACACTTCCCTCACGATACCAGGTGAGCATACATACGTGCTCGTAGCAGGCTTGAAAAGTTGGGTACATCAACCTCTCAATCGGTTGAACTCCCATCTGGCGTATTTACAACAACAATACCATCAAATGGCATGTGTTTGTGCTGACAGCAATGCGCGACACAAGCCTAGACTAATGATGTAGCACAAGAACGCGGTAAGGCACATCATTATGGGAGTATACATGGCGTGGCGAGGCGGCCTAACCAGTTTATGCGTGGCGCGGCGGCCTACGAACCGGTACCCCAGTAGGTACCTCGTTGCCAGTTTTTGTGCGTGGTGCCGCGATCTAGCCAGTATTTTGTGCGGCACAGCGAGCTATGCAACCGGTTTAGGTGTGTCGAGACTGTCTAGCCTGCGTATTATGCGCGGGCAGCACGGTGACCTGGCCAGTTTACAACCAGCGTGTGTGTGCAGCCCGGCAACCTGACTTATTGTAAGTGGTTGTGTGGCAAAGGCGAGACCTACCGCAGTCTTTGTGTAACTGGCACGGGTTGTCTACAGTCAAACCTGTGTATTGTGCTGCATGGGCCACTAACCAATAGCTACATGCTGAACCTGACATTACAGGATTGTATACCCTACATGAGGCCATATTGAACCCGTAGTACGCTCGATCGAAGCACCACATAATAAGAGCATGCAAAAATGAGTTTCGACGAAATCCTCGATTTCACAACTAACTGTTTTTTTTTTTTTTAAACAATTTTATACATACGTATCGCACGGCGACCTACTGTTTGAAACTACATGTCGCACCGGGCGCCTGGTGCGTACCTGGCACATTTTTTCGGATAAACAGAACTCACAGAGGTTGTCTGTAGAGGGTAATACCCCCAGGAGAAAGAATACCCCCGGGGATGGCTCCGTACGCACTCTAGAGGACACCGAACCTTGTATGTTTTCGAAAAAATACATACCTGGTACCTGGTATGCTGAAATATCATAATGGAACGATACGGTGCATGTTTTCAATCTCTCACGGTATTTTTCGCCCGGCCGTGTGTTTTTCGCTCGGAAGCCAGAAACCGCGGGTGGTAACTCGCATCCAACTAAGTACTATTAATATCATATTATTAGGAGTGGGATGTGCACCACGGGGAGGCATGCTCCTCGAAACGATCCATATGACACTGGGCGCGTGGGTTTCCTTTTGTTTCCGAGGTTTTCTTCTTTCGGGAAAGTTATGAGTGATCAATGTTGAAGATCATGCTGCACATGGCCGGACGGCAAGAGAAATAATCCATAGGAATATGCAGAAAATTCTTCGTATCTGTACGAGTAAAAAGTAGTAAAGAGTAAAAAAAAAAAAAATGATCGAGAAAGTGGATTTTTTTTAGTAAATGCGCGCAGCAAGAAAATGAAAAAAAAAAAACTAAACCAACAAAAAAGTCTGCAGCTACAGTAAAACCCTTCACGACTGCAGTATCTGCGCTACGAAGAAGGCCAAATGAAAGCAGTACCGTAGGCCATGTGTCTTAAGTGGAGTCTGCGGCAGCTCCTCGACGAACCTAAACACGGAAAAAAAAAAAAACGTTTTTCCCCCGAAGAAAAACACGAAGTATACCTGGTACTTGCGTGTGCTGTTTGTTTGGTTCCGAAATCAAATATCGGAATCGAAACGAAACGAAACGAAACCCCGGCCAACCCTATCATACCCGCGCGCTAAAAAAGAAACTCAAAACGCCTCCCTACACGGGGAAACCTCCTTTTCCTCGGTACACCATAAGCGTGCCCCGCGCTGCGTATTAACACAAGACAAGAAGGAAAAAAAAATGCAGAAGCGATAAAAAAAAAGAAGAAAAGAAAAAAGTCGACGCCTGTGGGACCAAAACATGTTGAATAAAACAAAAGAACAAAATAACAAAATAGCAAAAGGCCACAACCCCTCCCGCCGCTCTCGCGGCTCAATCACGCGACCTATCTATGCATAGGGCACAATATGCGACGGTGTACGTGCGTAGCAGGTGGAAACCACCCCCACACGACAACAAAAACAAACCAGCTCGAACCCTACACCGTAAACACTCGCAGCGCAAAAAAAAAACACGAAAAAAGACAAAGCCGCGAGTTACGTACGTACGATAGGTAAGCTGGGTGTACTTGCTTGCTTCTTACAGCAAGCAAGTACGTTCTTTTTTTTTAAGTGCTCGTACTCGTAGTTAAGTCGTACAAGAAATATATAGAGCCTAAAACAAAATGGAAAAAGAAAGTACTCGACATCGCCCTGCCCCACCCCCCCCCCCCCCCCCCCCCCCTCCCGCTCTTCCCCTCCCCTCTCTCCACCACCTCCCCCCGCCTCCCCTCGATTCACCCGAGCGCCCCAAAAACGAAACCCAAGTGCCATCTACAAACGAAAACGAAACAAGAACAAAGTTGACGCGGAGGCGAGGAAGAAACTGCGTTTTTTTTTGTTTTTTTTTTCTGTTTCTTGCCGTGCCAGCAACAGCCGTGGACAGCCGTGGGGTTTCAACTCAGAGTTGGGGGTGTCGGGGGAGGGGGGAGGGGGTTCGTCCTTCCCCTGTAGGTGTGGCCGTACAAACGATTGCTGGGCCGATAGCCTCCATTTCGTTCACTGCTGTGGTGATGGTGGTGGTGGTGGTTGCGGCCGATGGCGATGGATAGATACGGTGAAAGGGAAGAAGACGGGGGGGGTTGTCTAGTCTCGTCTCGGATCGTCTCGTCTCGGGTCGTCTCGTCTCGTCTCCTCCTTGTCTCTCCGTGCCGTCCTATCCGTCACGTCCTGTCCAGTCTCTCCATCACATCCCATCTGGTCCAATCCCACTCCACTCGGGGAAAATTCCTCCAAAGTCTCATCTGCTGATAACAACATCTCGTCCCATCCCACCTCGTTGATTTCCGCCCCGCCCAGTCTCGTCTCGTCGACCAGATAATTTATCATGTGCCGGATAATATTAATTTTCCAAAATTACAAGAAAACAAAAAAAAAAGAAAATCACGCACAGAGCGCAACCACCGCCGCCGCTGCCGCCGCCACGGCTGCCCCCACCGCCGCCAGCCCCCCCGCCCTCACGGTAGCAGCCGCGGCGGACACATCGCGAGTAGACCCGCCCGCCGTCCTGGTAGACGAAGCCGTAGGAGCCGCCGTAGGAGCCGAGGTAGGAGCGGCGCTAGCCATGCCCCCCCCCATCCCCTCATCGCCTCCTTCGATGGCGCGATCCATGAACCTATCAGATGCCATCGTGGGAGCGCCCGTCATGAAGTCGATGCCCCTGTCCATCATCTGGGTGGGAGAAGCCGTGGGCGCGCCCGAGGCGAGCTCGATGCCGCCTCGGGGGGTGGAGAAGGAGGCGCTGCTTCCGGTGGGAGAAGGGGTAGGGGCGGCGGAGGCGGAGGCGGCTGATCCGGATCCGTCCTGGAGGGCTCGGCGCCCGGCGGCTGACTTTGATGCCTCGCCGAGGAAGCGCTCGTCGAGGTCGGCCTCCAGGAGGTCCGTGAGGTCGGCGTTATCCTGTGGGGTTTTGGGATAGTAGGGGTGGAGGTGGGGGTGGGCGTGGGGGCGGCGGGAGCGGAGGGGGCGATTGAGGGGGGGGGGTACTCATTTGTTGCTCGCCCTGGTCATTCGAACGCGGACCACGCATCCCTTCCGAGACGGAGCACCGTTCCTACTCCTACAACAGTAGATAGAAGACCCATCCAACATTTTGAGCGCGCATCACTTCCCCCCCCCCCCCGTATAATAAGGTCAACAAATTTGTTCCCTATCTTACGCTCTCAGGGTGAGGATGTGGGGGAGTGGAGGTGGAGGTGGAGGTGGGGGTGGATGCACACGAAAATTTCGTTGTCGCAGTTTTTCGTCGAAAATAAAAGCGGTACGTTAGTGGCGTTAGTTAGTACTCTTGTCTGGTATTAAATACAGCAGTTTTGTTAGACATCGCCTGTATCGAATGTTGGCTATACAATGCAAAATTTGTAAATAAATAAATACTAGGTACGGTGATGGGGTGGGGTGGGGTTAGGCGGTGGGGGGGGGGGTATATACTAATGGTCAAGTGGGGATGGGGTAGGGGCTGGGGTACGTGATGAGGGCGGGGCGGAGAGGCGGGGGCAAAAGTAAGCGTGAAAGTAAGCCGTGGGGGTGAAGGAGGGGTGTGGTGCGGTGGGAGGAAGAGTACCTGGGTGTAGGTAAGGGCAAGGGCAAGGGTAAGGGCAAGCGTAAGGGTAAGGGTAAGGGCAAGGGTAAGGGTAAGGGTAAGGGTAAGGGTGAGGGTAACGGTAAGGGTGAGGGTAAGGGCAAGGGTAAGGGTAAGGGTAAGGGTGAGGGTAAGGGCAAGGGTAAGGGTAAGGGTAAGGGTAAGGGTAAGGGTGAGGGTAAGGGTAACGGTAAGGGTGAGGGTAAGGGCAAGGGTAAGGGTAAGGGTATGGGTAACGGTAGCGGTAACGGTAATATTAGGGGTAAGGGTAAGGGGGAGGGGGATGGCAAGGGGAAGAGTAGGAGTAAGGGTAAGAGTAAGGGTAAGGGTGAGGGTAAGGGTAAGGGTGAGGGTAAGGGTATGGGTATGGGTATGGGTATGGGTATGGGTATGGGTATGGGTATGGGTAAGTGTAAATGGAATGGTAAAGGTAAAGGTAAAGGTAAGAGTATGGGCAAAGGTGTGGGTATGGGTAAGGCAAGTGCTAGGGTAACGATGAAGGGTAGGGCAAGGGGTAGAGTAAATGTAAGGGTAAGGGTAAAGGTAGCGGCATGAGCGAGGTGAGGTGGAGCGGGATGGGATGGGATGGCGTCAGGTGGCGACAGCGGTGGCGGCGACGGCGGCGGCGGCAGCGGAGGAGGTAACCTTGCTAGCTTTCGAAGGACGGGACTGGCGACTTGTGTCCCTCCACGTTGTCATTTCTCGAGGCATGCCGAACGTGGATGGCGATTGCCGAGACCAGCAGACGATTGCAGACTTCAAGTATGAAGGCAGATCAAGTGCGACCGACCGGCGGTAGTACGAACTCTGCCCGCACAGCCGAACACCAGCATCTATTAATAACAGGTTTCTTAGTTGAAGTCGCGGCAGCCGACTTCTGACCAAGTGATTCCAAGATGTGAGGCTTTGCAAAAAAAAACTTAGGCCACCGTACGTACACGTACGTAATGCAGAACGATAAATCGGGTTCTATGCACATGATGTAGTTGCCAACCTCTCCGGAACAGAAAGCTATCGACTACATGTTGAACAATGCTGACCTTTTGGTGTTATCAATCAACTGTATACGAAGAGCGTGAGCGCCCAGCCGTATGAGTAGGATCACGTTGCGCCCGTACCCACCCCATGCCTTGCAGCTCGGGGCGCCAATCCATGTGAACCACTCCCCGATCGCGCAGCTGCCATTGCTGTCATCGTCACTGTTTATCGTTAACCCTTTTAAGACTGCAGTCCCGTTTTGGGGACGAACTACTCATAATTAGACTGGTTTGGGCCCAAGACGGGACTGCGTTAAGCTTACCCCTCTGGTGCCCAGATCTCTTCCTTTGGTACTCGCACGTACCACTGCTGTACGAACGGCGATGCTCTTTTTGAGTACGTCGGAAATATTAGGCTTGAAGGATATTTGGGTAGGGGGGGGGTGGGGGGGAGAGACGTGGTTTGCGTCTTTGTTGGACAGAGACGAGTTCGTACCACGAGCGGTGTAATGTAAATGTGTACACCACACACATATAATATTTTCTGTTTCACGTACTACATACAGCAGTACTACTGCACGATGATCTATTTTGCCCTGTGGCAGCAGTTTGTGTATCGTATACGTACCAGGTGCCTGGTATGTTCCAGCAGTCTGGCTTTAATCGAATATCCTCTATTTCCGCAGTACAGCGGTACGAGCCGCAGTACCTTTAGAACGTAGTGGAACCGTGTGACAGTCAACTTTACATTTCTATCAATGCCCCCTCGTACGTCTTGTGCTCTGCGTGTGCAGCTACTCTAACGGAGCGACATCGGCGCGCGCGTAGCTACCATGAATTGGTACTGCTGTAGGTGCTCCTCTACTCGACCGGTGAAAGCACCCGGGCGCTCGCACTCACACGTGCTGACGGTATATATATATATATACCTGGTATATATTATATATATATACATATACGCGTGTCGATCCGACCGAATCAAAGCGTTAAAATGCGAAATGCATCAGTCATGACGGCGGTGCATGAAGATGCAAGATGCGACGCACCCATTCATCGCTGTTTTTTTTTTTGGTGACGCGTCATCGCCGTTATACCGACAAAACAGCGGGATGGATTTTTTTTTTTGCCTCGTCGACAAGTCGCGGGGTGTGTACTTCGGGATCATAATATTAATAATATCATACGGCAAAAAAATGAAGCTTCTTCAAACCACAGCACCCCTGTACGAGTACCACGATCTTGGGCATTTCCCGGACGATCGGGGAAGCGCAACGGGCACTATAAACAGCAGCAGCAGCAGCAGCAGCAGCGGCGTCAGCGATTGTATGTGCTCGCTAATATCGCCGTTACGTACTGCAGCGCATTTCGCTTTTTCTATTTTTTTTTGGTCGACGACGAAGTCCTTGTTGTGCGTACTCCGACGAGAAGGAAACCGTGAAAATGCATCACACTCTGGCAAGAATAGTGCGTTTTTGTGGATACTGTATAATACGTCGAACCAAACACACAAACGAAATATGTTGTCTTGTTGATTGGCTTTTCTCTTTTCGTCGGCCGCCCGGGGACAAGTATCATAGCAGTAGCAATAGCAGGATAGTAGCAGCAGCAGCAGCGATAAGAAGCGGCGGCTGTCTCTCTCCCGTCCCCTAAGCGCCACCCCTTTCGGTACTGCGATCTACTATCAATACAACTGCAGTAGTACTGCTCTTCTCGACGAGTGGACGCAGTCGAAAACTAAAACCGAAAAAGTGCGGCGGCATCACAGCGAGAGAACACATGAATGAACAAAAAAAAATATCTTTGGCTCTTCCCTCGTCGAGAGGAACGAAGCTGCTCTCTCTATGTACTGTCATCAGTACACGGCAGCAACAAGAAGCAGCAGCAGCAGCAGCAGTATACGTATTGCACGAGCTCCCGACGAATATACAAACTCTACTGCAGCAGCAGCAGCAGCAGCAAGCAGCAGCAGCCAGCCGCAGTTTTCTCGGGAAAGCAAAGCAAAAAGAAAACAAGCTCGTCGTGTTTGAGGGCAGTAAATAAAAGTACGCGTCATATTACCTGTAGCACTATGAATAGATGACACCTACCTGTAGCACAAGATGACAGCCACAAAACACAACAACCACAACAACAAAGGACATCGTCGGCGGCTCGAGCACACACACGCACGCACGCACGGCAATCTGGAAGTTCACCCCATGATGCAGCAACCTCTACTTACCAGGACGCTGAGCAGGTTCGACCCTCGCGCGGCGGCGGCCATGATCTCTCCGCCCTGTGGTCGGCCGCCCCGGCGCAGACGAGCGTCATGGCCACGAACACCAAAGCCGAACCCCGAGCAGCCGTCATGAAGCAGACCATAGTTTATTTCTTCTTGATGGAGAGGAGATTAGTGTGTCGTCGTGGAGTGAACTTTCTGTCTGAAGTTGGTGTGGTGTGGATAGAGAGATCAGTCGCGGAAGCAGTGGCGGTGGTGGTAGTGGTGGTGGTGGTGGTACTGTAGGAGTAGCGGTGGTAATATGTGTTGGTTGGTTGGGGCGGCGCTGTAGATAGACGGCCAGCGGATTGACGACGGAGGGCCTCTGCTACGTACTGGAAATAGTTTGTTGTATATCTACGCTATACGTATACGACGAGTACGAAGCTCGTGCCGAGCAAAACGAAAAAATGTGTATCATAAAAAAAACGTTGTAACGGAAAATATGTTGACAGTGCTGTCAGATGCGGTCATAGCTGTCATACTTGCGTTCTCCAATCGTAATCGCGCCGCGTGAGTCGATGTAACGTTTCGTTGATCAGGTCTTGCACCACCGTGGGCCATGAATGGTGGGCATGATGCCCAAGCACACGACATATCTCTTCGCGCATGTCTGTATGCATCTGCATACACCTGCTGCACCTTTTACCATTCCTGGTGTATCTGATATACCAGGTACGAAGTAGCCACACCACCAAGACGGAAGTAGAGGTGCTCATACTGATCATACACTTCATACAAACGAGTAAAGTACCTGCCCGGACAGATAGATAACAGATAAATCGATTCCCGCTTCATGATCAATCTAAATCTTGCAGAGGGCAGATATCTGCCGGGTCTGTCGTACGGTCTGCTTACTTCTAGCTGATCTTCATGTTCCTAGGTGGTAGAGCCTCGTACAACTTGCATGGTCTACTCGTACGTACAACATAGTAGAACATGTTTCGGGTTGGATCTGTACTGTTAGTAGTTTCTACTACTCCTGTGTGTGTACCGCAGACAGATTCTGTGTAACACCTACCTACTGTACATGTAAACAGAATCATCCTTGTTCGAGTAGGGTCTGCCATACAGAAGGTGATCTATCGTGACCAGTCAATCAATGCATACCGCTGGCACCACACCGAATACGACAGGAACACCAACAAGCAGCAACAACAGCAACGGCAAGAACAGAGTCGATAACAAACACCAAACACGACAGGCAGCAGCATAATACTTCGTACACACATGACAGCAGCAGCAAACAACAAAAAACATGTATTTCGCGTTGTCGTTGTTGTTGTTGTTGTTTGTTGTTGTTGTTGTGTTGTGTTGTTGTTTTTGTTGTTGTGTTGTTGATGTTGTCGTGTTGTTGTTGTTGTTGTTGCTGTTGTTGTGTCGTTGTTGTTGTAGTGCTGTTATTGTTAGTCTCTTGCCATTATTATTATTATTATTATGATTATGATTATTATTATTATTATTATTATTGTTATTATTATTATTATTATTATTATTATTATTATTATTACTATTATTATTATTACCTCTCTTGCACTCCGACAATTGTTGTCGTTTTTGTTGTTGTTGTCATCGCTTATAAATAAGTAGAATCGACTACGTGGTCACAGCACAGCATACTCGTACTACAGTATACCAGGGATCACACAGAGAAGGACGGGACAACCGCCGTTCACACCTCAGATACAGACAATCGATTCCCACAGTTCGCTGGTGATTGACACCTAGATCCTTCGAATCAGATATATTCCCGATAGTGTACGATCTTGCACACGTTGGCCGGTGGGGCCCGTACAATCTGCATGCTCACAGCAGCACAGATGCGCGGCAGCAGATAATAATCTCCTTTTTTTTTGCTAAGAAAGCAGTGGCGGCTTTTATACTTGCTGCGACGATGTCAACGTTGAGCACAGCCAGGGCTCTTGAAATATTTTATTCAAGATTTAGACACAACACGAAGCTATACCGGTCACGGTGATGGCGGTATGGTATGAATAGTGGTCGTGGAAGAGTAAAAAGGCATCGGTGAGGAAGGGTGCTATACTGCTGTAGTAGGTGTACTCAAAGTACCGGTACATGACACTGGTGGTGGCGATGATGATGTGGTGCGTTTCGCTCGGAATTGTCATCATGTACAGCCAGTATGTACCGATTTGTTCGATGGCCATCACAATCCAGCGCATCACATACATATGTCCTCGTAAAAAACATAATGGCGTAGACGACAAAGAAACGCAATGAACAACCTGATGCTCTACTGTTTACACCGGAGGAAGCCCGGTGGTGAGATGCTTGAACTCGGTGACAGGTGGAAGTGCTGCCGTGCGCTTGATTAAATTAAGCTGTAGACGGAGTCCTGCCGACATATATATGTAATTACTACAGGAAGGTACAGGCGCCGTGAGTGGGTCGCTCCTGCTAATCTGCCGGGCAGTCTGGATGCAGTGACGTTGCCATGATGCCCTGAAATATCGAAAAAAAAAGCCAATCGTAGAGAGATGGTGTGTCTTAAGCCAGCTCGACAAGGGGGACCCTTGACCCTTTTCGTACTACAGCCCC
>JARUPZ010000273.1:7500-10000 GCA_031213475.1 Nereocystis luetkeana
CGGCCTACGCGCCCGATCGTGCGGGTTATCGGCGTGCGATTCCAAACTAGCGTGCCAAAAAGAGCCCACGGTTGGACCTCTGCGTTCGCCTTCCGTCGGGACGGCGAGCGAACGTAGTACGGACCAGGTGGTTTGCGCGTTATAATAGCGATGTCGGAAGCCGACAACCTACGCAAACCTCACCGAAATACCCACGGATACGAAAGGAACATGCCTTTCAAATCCTTTTTTGCTCCCTCTTCGCGATTTTCCGCACTAATAGGCAGGATCACTTGGGGCGCTCGCGACCGTCGGACATATTACTACATCAAACGCCGGATAGTCTAGGGTTTCAAGACGATGGTAACCATGTTAGAGGCAGCAAGAACCTTACTCGCATATGACTCCTGCTTCCTCTTTGTGCTTTCCATTTCTTTCCTCCCTATAAGGGTGTACGGGAATCCTCCCTGGCTTCACTTTTTTTAAATAAATATGTACCCATGTATTTTTTTTTTGTTCTGCCTTTTCTCAGACGCACAACATACCGCAACCAACAGACCGACAGAGGATACTGACGACGTTGTTTTAGTATACCACACACAAACCTCATCAAGGTTCAAAAAATTACACCAACAAGTCTGTGCACGCAAGGGTAACGGGCCACCGCCGCCCGCCTTCCACCTCACCCACCCCACCCACCACCCCACCCACCCCCGGACCGCGACCAGCGCAGGTGTCGTCGTCGTGTTCGCTCGCCGCCGAGGGTCTGTGCGCCCGTCCGCGTCCGCGTCCCGCAAGAACAACACGTGACCACGTCCTCCCTGCAGCTAGACTCCTTCCCACCATGCCATGCCCCGCCCGACCGTTTCCACCACGCCCCGTTAACGTCAGACACACGCACACGCAAGCCCCGGCAACCTGCGCAACCTCTCATCCGTTGTATACCAGCGTCCTCGTCCGCTTGTCGCATGCGCAGGTGCTCCGAACGGTGAGTGGCACCGTCGCAGCAACACGTGCTTCCCTTCCTGTCTGCGAAGTTACAAGGCCGCGCCGTCTTCTTCCCTCGCACTGCAAGACGCTGGTCTCGAGCCACCACGAATGATGTCGTTCGCGGCCAGTGTCCACAAGTGGCTACTAGCACGCGCATGCCCATCGAGGTGTTTGTTCGGCGATCGGTGCCGATGCCGGTCTGCCCACGGCGCGTCGTCTTTGTCTTTGTGCATTGTTGTGTGACCGAGGGCTTCGTGGGTGTCTTCGTGGCCATTTGGCACCAGCCACGAAAAGGGACTATTAATCCCGCCGCGTTTTTATAATTGCGCCGCATTTTACGGCAGTGTTTAGAGGCGTGCTGCCACGTACCTCTACATCATCATATATGTCGTTGCTGCTGCTGCTGCTGCTGCTGCTGTACTGCCGTGACGTTCGCGGTGGTCATGTTGTGTGTTGCGTATGCTGTTGTCCTCGTGTATGTGGTGTGTGTGTGAAGGATCGCTGTCCCCCAAATAGTATGTACCTGGTACGCCTTGTACCGTTCCTCGTTTCTGTACTTGTTGCTGTTGGTGGTGGTTTGCGTCGGTGTGCGTCGGTGGTGGTCGTGTGTGTTGTTTGTTGTCAGTCAGTGGGGTGGGGGTGTCGGTGGTTGTTTGTATTGCTGTTATCTCGGGTGTGTGTGTAGTAGGTCGTGGTGCAGTGTGTGTAACGGATGTGTCTAACGGATGACATGTATGTATGTCTGCGGCGGGTACGGATCCGAGCTTATTTTGTCTTTGTTCCTGTTCGTGGTGTTTGAATGGTTGTGTTGTCTGTTGTATGGTCGGTCTGTAGTTGTTGTGTTGTTGTTGTTGTGGTGCTGCTGTCTGCTGTATGTGGTGGTGCTGCTTCTGCTGTATGTGGTGTGCTGGTGCTGCTGTATGTGCTGCTGCTGTATGTGGTGCTGCTGCTGGTGCTGTATTTGTGCACTGTCTGCTGTGCTGTCTGCACTGTATGTTAATTTTGGTTTTGTTGTGCTGTATGGTATGTCTGCAGTCTGCCTGTATGTTCATGTATATGTGTGTCGTGTGAGTGGTGAGTGAGCAACCGCACCGTAAGTGTGTGTCGTGCGGTGTGAGTGGTGAGTGAGCAATGTTTCGACTTGTAGGAGAGATACCACCAACCCGGAAGTGTTTTATGATATAGTAAAGGCCAACCCGGAAGTATATTATTTTCAAGTGAAAAGCGCCCCGGAAGTATATATTTTCAAGTGTAAAGCGCCCCGGAAGTATATAAGTGAATAATCGCCCGACCGACCGCCCCCCGACCCCACGTTGTAAGCGAAGTCTGTATGTGTATGTAAGCGAAGTATTATGTATGTAAGTACTGTATGTGTATGTAAGCGAAGTATTATGTGTGTAAGTCTTTATGTGTATGTAAGCGAAGTATTATGTATGTAAGCAATCCGACAAGTGTGTATGTAGTATTTCGTGTATGTATGTAAAAAGGAAAGTGTGAAAGAAAGTAAGGAAGAAAGGTGCGTATTTTTTTG
>JARUPZ010000274.1:0-42053 GCA_031213475.1 Nereocystis luetkeana
GTTATCAGGTGCGTTATTTTTGTTATACTTTTTAGGAAGCATAACATCAATTAACTTAGTAAAAAAAGAGGTTATATAAAGATAATAAGGAATTAATTCCTTATTATCTTTATATAACCTCTTTTTTACTAAAATCTCTTTCTATCAAGGATTATAGATTAAAAACTTTTTAATTTACCTAATTTCAATATGGAACTTTTGAAAAGACTAATGAAATTTATCATGATAAGCTTTATTTTTATCATTAGTAGTCTTACACTTTCTGTTAAGATGTCAGAAGCCTACCCAATCTATGCTCAACAAGCATATACAAACCCGCGTGCAGCAAATGGACGAATTGCATGTGCAAATTGTCATTTAGCAGAAAAACCTGTGCAAATAGAATCTCCAAAAGCTATATTACCAAATAAGTTTTTGAAGCTGCTGTAAAGATTCCTTATGCCAAAGATGCCAAACAAATTTAGGTAATGGTCAACTAAGTGGATTAAACGTTGGTGCTGTTGTTATTTTACCTGAAGGCTTTAAATTAGCACCAAAAAACCTAATTTCAAAGGAAATTCAGGAAAAAAGTAAAGGGGTTTACATCTCTCCTTATAGCTCCACTCAAGATAATATCTTAGTGGTTGGGCCAATTGCCGGTGATACACATCAAGAAATTATTTTTCCAGTTTTATCACCTGACCCAGCAACTAATAAGAAAATCAATTTCTTAAAATACCCTATTTATGTAGGGCAAATAGAGGCCGAGGACAAATATATCCTACTGGAGAAAAAAGTAATAATAATATCGTTACTTCCTCTTCTGAAGGTCAAATTGCAGAAATTCAAACTTTAGATAAAGGTGAAACTTCAATAACTATAGTAGGTTCTACAGGTAAAGAAACTAAACAAACGATTCCAAAAGGATTATCATTAGTAGTTTCAAAGAAAGACACTATTAAATTAGACCAACCTTTAACAAAAGATCCTAATGTTGGTGGATTTGGGCAGACGGATGTAGAAATTGTTTTACAAGATCCAAGTAGAGTAATTGGTTTCATAGTCTTTGCTTTTTCTGTATTGTTTACTCAAATCTTTTTCGTTATTAAGAAAAAACAATTTGAAAAAGTTCAAGCTGCAGAATTAAAATTTTAGTATTGCTTTTTTTCAATAAACTAAAGAAAAATTATTTTTCTTTAGTTTATTAAAGATATATATTATCAGCTTTATAAAGACTAAAAAAGTATTCAACTTCTTTCTTAAAATTAATTAAGGGAACTCTTTATTTCATAGCTATAGCTATAATCATCGATTTTTTGTTTATTCTCACCTCGGAATTTTTGTTGGTATTCATAAAATCGATCTCTTGGTTTTTTAGAAATAATGGTAGGTTTATTTTTTGAAACTTTTTGAAGATGGTATAAATAATATTTCGCCATTCTTTGTTTCAGTGTTATTCCAAAAAGTTAAAAAATCACCCAACCCCATAGAGACAATTTTAACATTACTAGCGATATCTAATAACACTGTATCACTCTCAGATAAGTAAGCAGTTTCACTACGTTCATCTGGTTCAAGAAACTCATGTAGTTCTTCAGAATACGTGGAAATAAAAGCGTTGGTAATTTAATTCATATTGAGGTTTCAATTGTGTACGCGGTTTCATTAATCTATACTTCGTTAACCATAATTGAATTTTATCCATTCTGGTTTCTGGAACAGCATATTTATTTTGTAACGTAAATGAGTCATCGAAGTAATCAATATTTGTTAAAGGATACTCCTTCTGGTTACTAGAATTTCAATAAACCTTATTGTTTTAAAAGGTTCAAGAAGTTCTTCAAGAACTGTTATTA
This sequence comes from Nereocystis luetkeana, assembly GCA_031213475.1. NCBI lineage: Eukaryota > Phaeophyceae > Laminariales > Laminariaceae > Nereocystis > Nereocystis luetkeana. The sequence continues at coordinate 1,836 of JARUPZ010000274.1, forward strand.
ATAAATCTTGTGCTTCTTCTAAATTAGAAAAAACTGGGATTATATTTTTGCTTAATAATTCGTCAGTATTTTTATAAACTAAGTCTTCTATTTCTGCTAATCTGAATTCTTTTTTTTCTTTATTCCAAATATCATCTAACTTAATAGTTTTGATATTATTTTCTAATATATCTTTAAATGTTCTATTGAAGCTTACTTCATTTCTTGGTGTTGTTAGGTAAGGCTCAGCATTTGTAAATATTGTATTATCAAGAAATGCGTAATCATATTCATATTCACTCAAAAAATAATAAAGCATTCTTTCTTTTCCTGAATCGTCCACTATCGTTTTCTGTAATTAATTTTGACTCATCTTCTTCCTGCTCTTCTATAGTTAAATCTGGTATCTCTACATTACCATTCTTCCATATTTTTTTGGTAAAAGTAAAGCTTCTAAAGGTAATTCTGGCAAGCTTCCATATGGGGCTTCAACCTCAAGTGCATGCTCTAATATAAAAGGTCTATTCCCTGGTCTGCCTTCTATGAACCCTTTCTTATTAAGATCTGCATCAGTCCTCATTAAAAAAGTACCTGCTCTTGCTGAGATAGCTTTCCCATAAGAAGAATTTGATAAATCATCAAAATTATTTACTGGTACAGCAATTAAAAATTCTTTTTCGTCTACTTTTATGGATTTAACAATAAAATAAACCTGAATTTTATTAAGTTTTTCCTTAGCCGTAATGTTTTGGTTAGGATTTTTGTTATCACCAATCTTAGCTTCTTTGGAGCTTCCAGTTAAATTATCTATCTTATCATACCCTTCACTTCCATCACTAATAGCCCAACGATCTATTTTTTCATTTTCTTCACTCCATAGATTATTTACATCAAAGTTACTATCAAATAAACTTTTATCACTCTCATTAATCTCAGCTGATATTCGACTTGACACATTAAAATCACTAGGTACGTTCTTAGGCACGAAATTTAAGTTCGTCATATTTTCAATTCATTATTTTTGATTATAAATCACCCCTAATTACTATTTCTTAAAAGATAGAAGAACAAACGATATTATCAACTAAGAAAAAACAAACTGTATTAATACTCATATATAAGGTTAATACAGTTTGTTTTTTAGATGAAATAATTTAATTATATTTAAAAGACAGGGAATGTTAATGCATCAGGATAAAAACGATTCGCTTCAATAATAAATCCAGCAGTAAATGTCATCCACCCAACAAATAAAACAGGTGCAGTCGAAAGATATTTTAAAAAATTGTCCATGTTGTTCGATACCTCTTAATTTATTATTATATATAGTGAAATTTCTATTTTAAGAATAAGAATTTGTTATGTTATTATCTTGGAGATACAGTAATTTCAGAATCAGGAACTAAAAAATTCCCAGTAGTGAATTCTTGCCAAGCTGACACTGGCCAAATAAATCCTGATGACATAATTTTTAATGCTAATGGTACATCAAGAATAATTTCTTTTTCCGTTGGGTTTGAAGTCGCACCTACTATATTTAGATAACTACGACCAGCCCAACCTATCCAACCACTTATGTATAAGAACATCATCCCTGGAATTACAAATTCCACAGCATGATCCCATCTTCCATCTGTTATCAGATGGGGTAAGCCTTCCTTACCACATAATAACTCAGAATTTGAGTAACGAGTAAATCTTTGCTTAGTTCTAGTTATTTGTTGTTCTAACGCTAATGCTGGGGGAGACCCAGGCTCATATTTTTTAACCCTTACTTCTAATTTTTTAACACTAGCATCAAACCGCTTATTAAAAGATGCTGATTCACTACATTTTGTTAAACCTGCAACATCGGCAAATGCTGCTAAAGGTATGCTGAGAGCTAAAAAAAATATTAATACTGATTTCTTAAAAGTAAACATTAATCTGAAAAGTAATGAAAAACTATGAGTTTTAATAAAAAATAAATTTTTCATGTTCTATATATATATAGAACATGGAAATAATGATATAAGTATAGTATAGTATATTATTTGTGTAAAATTCAAATTTATTTATTAACCTTGAACAAATTTTTAATTATCGACGGTCAGTATAACGCTGAGACCCAATTTTTTCAAGTTTTTGATTACGACGAAGTGGTCTCGTTACTAATTCTAAAACCTCAATGGCGTTTGTAAAACCATGGATTTGAGCAAATGTAAATTCAACTGACCATTTTGTATTAATACCCCTTGCTTCTAATGGATTTGCATGTGCCATACCAGTGATAACTAAATCAGGTTTCATATCACGAATTCTATCTACTTGGTTATAATTATCAGGCTTTTCAATAATAATAGGAATTGGAATATTTTTTTCCTTACAAGTTTTTGCAATAATTGTAATTCCGCCCCTTGATATCTTTTATCCATATAAGGTATACCAATTTCAAATACAACCATACCTGATCTAATTAAAAAACGTGCTAATGAAATCTCTAATAAATTGTCACCCATAAAGAATACGCTTTACCATCAATTAAACTGACATAATATTTTAATTTTTCCATATTTCATCTTCTCTTTGCTGTAACCCTTTAGGTTCAATACCAAAAACTGTACAAATTTTTTCTAACCAAGCTCTTGTACCATCAGGTCCAATTGGGAATGGAGCACCAATTAGTTTGCATTTTCTTCTTCTCATTAGTGTTGTTGCAGTTCGACTTAAATATGGATTTACTCCACAAACATAATTGCCTTCATTAATAAGAGGTAATTCAGTATAACGTTTTGAGGGTAACCAACCCGAAACCCTAATACCTTGTTTTTTCAACTCTAAAGTAAGTTGGTTGACAACTGGGTCGGGTATAGAACCAAACAAAATAAGAGGTATATGTTCAATATAATCTTTATCAGTTGATATTACTTTGTCTAATTGAGTTTCTGCCTGCTTTGCATTTGGTCGTTGTGCTAAAGCAGCTAATACAGTATCCTCCCCTTGTGTAAAAGCATAATCAAGACCGTTGGCTCTTGCCACTACAATTGGTAAGCTTATTTCTGCCTCTAGTTTTGGTGCAATGCCTTCTAAATCCATTTTGATTATTTCTGTTGTGCAGGTCCCAATCCAAAAGATTACACTAGGATTTCGGTCTCTTTTTACTTGTAAACATAAGCGTTTTAGCTCTTCATAATCACTTAATTGTGCTGATATATCACCTTCTTCTAGTTCTGCCATAGCGTAACGAGGTTCAGCAAAAATCATTACTCCCAAAGCGTTTTGCAAAAAGTATCCACAAGTTTTTGTACCAATAACTAAAAAGAAACTATCTTCAATTTTTTGGTATAACCAGGCAACACAACTAATTGGACAAAACGTATGGTAATTACCTGTTTCACATTCAAATTTATCTTTTCTTTTAAATTGTCGTTATCTAGATGTTTTATCTGATTCATATAAATCCTTTTACTAAAAAATTAAAATTTATAAGTCTAATTGTTTTAGACTAAATCGAAAATACTTCATTTAAATCATTTTCAATAGTATCAAATTCTAATGTATCTTGATCTTTTTCTTTTGGGTTTAAATAGAAATCAGATAGTAAACTAAATAATTCACGATCTGCCGCTTCTTTTGGAACTACACCTTCGGGATTAGCAATAAGTTGGTCTGCTATATTTAGGTAGTATTCACAAATATAATATAAAGCACTATCAGATTCTGTCATCTCAAATAAAGTTTTTACCTTTTACTCTTGAAACCCTAATATCTTCAATAAGAGGTAATACTTCTAAAACTGGCATTGGTACTGCATCAATATATTTATCAATTAAATCTCGAGTAGCTGTTCTATTACCTATAAGTCCGGCAAGTCTTAATGCATGTGTTCTAGCTTTTTCTCTTACTGACGCAGCAATTCGGTTTGCGGCAAATAATGCATCAAAACCATTATCTGTTACAATTAAACAATAATCAGCATAATTTAATGGTGCAGCAAAACCACCACAAACTACATCTCCTAAAACATCAAATAAAATTACATCATATTCATCAAATGCATTTAATTCTTTTTAAAAGTTTTACTGTTTCACCAACAACATAACCTCCACACCCAGCACCAGCAGGAGGTCCCCCTGCTTCAACACAGTCCACTCCGCCATAACCTTGGTATATAACGTCTTCTGGCCAAATATCTTCATAATGATAATCTTTTGCTTGTAAAGTATCAATAATCGTTGGAATTAAAAAACCAGTTAATGTAAATGTACTATCATGCTTGGGATCACAACCAATCTGTAAAACACGTTTTCCTCTTCTAGAAAGAGCGACAGAAATGTTACAACTTGTTGTTGATTTACCGATACCACCTTTACCGTAAACAGCTAGTTTCATATATGACTCCTGATTTTTTATTATGTGTTAACTAAATTATTATTATTTAAAAAATAATTATTAATAATAGTCGCTCTTAAGAGATAGTTATTGGTATAAATGATATAAGTATAGTATAATATAGTTTTTTAATAACTATTATATTACTATGTTATATTATTATATATTATAATCTAAATATTTAACATATATACATTTATATAATATAATATAATTTTAATTACTATAAATATTTTGTTTTTTCTTTTTTGTTCATAATTTTAAACTTATTTACTTTAGATTTTTAGTCGTTAATTTTATATTTAGTTACATGATTTTTTTTGATATTTGGTTTTTTTGTAAATATATAAGCTATACTAATTACGTACATTCATGTCAATTTTAATTATATTATACAAATAGGGGGGTAATAATGTTTTTCCAGGATTTTTGTAACGTTTGTAATGATAGTAATATCTTTAATAATATCCTGTTTGCTTGCTGTCTTGTTTCTACAATTTTCTATTGGTTTAGTTTAGGGTTTAAAAATATAAAATTTTGGGTACTTTAGCAAAAATTACTTCACGATTTGCAACTTTAAGTCTCTTTGGTTTTTTATTAAATCGTTGGATTCAATTTGGCTATTTTCCTTTAAGTAATTTATATGAATCTTATTATTTTTGTCGTGCATACTGCTATTTGTTTATCAAGCTTTAGAATCTAAAACCCAAAGTTCATTATTTGGTTGTATTATTGTCCCAATTGTTTTATTTATTACTGGTTTTGCTGCATTAACACTACCACTTGAAATGCAAAAAGCAAGTGCTTTAGTTCCGGCGCTCCAATCAAATTGGTTAATGATGCACGTTAGTTTAATGATGTTAAGTTATGCGATATTAATTATTGGATCATCATTTGCAATAGTTTATGTAGGTGCCTTTTTAGAACTTGAAGATTATATAAAAATGATCCCAGTCAGAGCTGCTGAATATGAGAAGCATATGATAAAAACTTTAAACTTAACTAAAAGTCAATTTTTATACCTAGGTCTAGATGTTATTTACAATGAGGAAGAAGATATTGTTATAAATAATCGTACAAAATTTTTATACCATATCGATAATTGGAGTTATAGAGCTATAAGTTTAGGGTTTCCTTTTTTGACTATTGGTATAATAGCAGGTGCTGTTTGGGCAAATGAAGCTTGGGGATCTTATTGGAGTTGGGATCCAAAAGAAACTTGGGCCTTAATCACTTGGTTAATCTTCGCAGCATACTTACACCTTCGACTAATAGTAGGCTTAAATGGTAAAAAACCAGCTCTTTTAGCAAGTATTGGGTTCTTTGTTGTTTGGATTTGTTATCTTGGGGTTAATTTTTTAGGCCAAGGTTTACATAGTTATGGTTGGTTTACCTAAAATTAGGATTCCATTTGTATCGCATTTAAGATTCTGTAATTTAACGATAAAAAATTTATTTATATACACTTTGATATTTGCTCACCTTAAAATAAAGAACCCATTTCTTAGGTTTTACTACAAAAATGGTCTTTTTTTAATTAATATAATTAATAGGAGAAAAAGGGTAGCACAAAAAGTTGAAAGTTCTTTTATCTAGTAAAAAACTTAAAATAATAAGAAAGTTAGGAGTTAAGGTAAATAAAATATATTGTCTTACTATATACTATAGTATATCTAACTCTATTTTATTGAATATAATGGTTCGATAGTATTTTTACAAAAAGGCTAATAAAATATGGAAATCATATTACTAACAAAGTTACCAGAACTGTACTCAATGTATAGTCCAATTGTAGATATTTTACCAATTGTTCCAGTTCTTTTTTTATTACTTGCCTTCCTTTGGCAAGCTTCAGTTGGTTTTAGATAAACAACTTATAAATAGTGGCTTTGTAGAAATATATTAGTATCTAGAATATGGGGCTAATATCTTCTTGATTATTTAAACTTATTAAACGCAATACCCTTAATCACTTTAATAATTATTTATATATCTTTATATTATGATTGAACCTCTTCTTTTTGGTATGGTATTAGGTCTTATCCCAGTAACTTTAATTGGTTTATTCGTTGCTGCTTTTTTACAATACCGTCGCGGAAATAAACTTGGTCTATAAGAAAGAGAGATAATATAATTATTATCTCTCCTGTTTTTAATTTTCAATTACCAACTGGCTTTTCTTACACCAGGTAGTAAACAATTATGTGCCATCTCTCTAACCATATGTCGGCATAAACCAAAATCTCTATAAACCCCTCGGCTACGACCAGTTCTCCAACAACGGTTTCTTAATCTTATACGTGAGCTATTTCTTGGTAGCTTTTCTATTTTTTTATGAACTTCCATTTGATCAGAAAAAGTATTTGCCTTTTTAAATTCTAAAAGAAGTGACTTTCGTTTTTCGCTATATTTTATAACTAATCTTTCTCGCTTTTTTTCTCTTTCAATCATTGATTGTTTAGCCATAGACAATTCCTTAATTAATTTTTTTATATTTTATTAAATTTGTATATTAAAGTAATTATTTATACTTTAATATACAAACCTAAATAATAGTATAATCTAAATTAACCAAATTTTCCAGTAGTTGAAGCTATAACAAAAGCAGCATAAGTTAAAATATAACCGACTGTAAAATGAACTAGCCCAACTAACCTTGCTTGAACAATTGATAGAGCAACAGGTTTGTCACGCCAACGAACTAAGTTCGCAAGAGGCGTACGCTCGTGAGCCCAAACTAATGTTTCTATAAGCTCTTGCCAGTATCCTCTCCATGAAATTAAGAACATAAAACCAGTAGCCCAAATTAAATGCCCAAACAAGAACATCCAGGCCCATACAGATAAACTATTCATACCATAAGGATTATACCCGTTTATTAATGGAGATGAGTTTAACCATAAATAGTCACGTAACCAACCCATAATATAGTTCGAAGATTCGTTAAACTGAGCTGCATTACCTTGCCAAATTGTAACATGTTTCCAATGCCAATAGAAAGTAACCCAACCAATTGTGTTTAACATCCAAAACATTGATAAATAGAAAGCATCCCAAGCTGAAATATCACAAGTACCACCACGACCTGGACCATCACAAGGGAAACTATAACCAAAATCTTTTTTATCTGGCATTAATTTAGAACCACGGGCATCTAATGCCCCTTTAACTAAGATTAATGTTGTAGTATGTAATCCTAAAGCAATAGCATGGTGTATTAAAAAATCACCAGGCCCAATAGTTAAAAATAAATCATTTTTATCATTATTAATTGCTTCTATCCAACCAGGTAACCAGATTTCGCTTCCCGCAACGCTAGCAGGACTTCCTTTTGAAGATAATAAAAGATCAAAACCATAAACTGCCTTTCCTGACGCAGCTTGGATAAATTGTGCGAAAACAGGTTCTACTAGTATTTGTTTCTCAGGTTGACCAAACGCAACTACAGTATCATTATGAATATATAGTCCTAATGTATGGAAACCTAAGAATAAACTAACCCAACTTAAATGAGAGATAATTGCTTCTTTATGCTCAAGCATTCTAGCTAACACATTATCCTGGTTTGCTTCTGGATCATAATCTCTAACAAAGAAAATTGCCCCATGTGCAAATGCCCCTACCATTAAAAACCCAGCTATATACTGATGATGTGTATAAAGAGCTGCTTGAGTTGTAAAATCTTTTGCCATAAAAGCATAAGGAGGTATTGCGTACATATGTTGAGCAACTAAAGATGTAGTAACACCTAATGATGCTAGAGCTAAACCAAGTTGTATATGTAAAGAGTTTGTTATTGTATCAAATAATCCTCGATGTCCGGCACCTAATCTTCCACCAGGTGGACGATGTGCATCTAGAATTTCTTTCATATTATGACCAATAGCAAAATTTGTTCTATACATATGGCCAGCAATTATAAATACAACTGCAATTGCAAGATGATGATGTGCTATGTCAGTAAGCCAAAGAGATTGAGATTGTGGGTGGAAACCACCTAAGAATGTTAAAATAGCAGTACCGGAACCCGTATTTGTACCAAAAATATGTTCTACAGTATCAGGGTTTTGAGAATAAGCATTCCAATTACCATCAAAAAATGGAGTTAAACCATCTGGATGGGGTAAAGTTGTTAAGAAATTATCCCAACCAACATGAATACCACGAGATGCTGGAATAGCAACATGAACTAAATGTCCTGTCCATGCTAAAGAGCTTACCCCAAATAAACCTGTTAAATGATGATTTAAACGCGATTCATTAGTTTTAAACCAAGATAGGCTTGGACGGAATTTTGGTTGTAAATGTAACCAACCAGCAAATAATAATAAGCTAGATAAGGCTATTAAAAAAATAGACCCAACATATAAATCATTATTTGTTCTCATTCCAATAGTATACCACCAATGGTAAACACCTGAATAAGATATATTTACTGGGTAAAATGCACCACCCTTTGTGAAAGCTTTCATTGCAAGATCACCAAAATGTGGATCCCAAATTGTGTGGGCAATTGGTTTTACTTTTAATGGGTTTAAAGACCATTGTTCAAAGTTACCTTGCCAAGCAACGTGGAATAAATTACCAGATGTCCAAAGAAAAATAATTGCTAAATGACCGAAATGAGAAGCAAAGATTTTTTGATATAAATTTTCTTCTGTCATCCCATCATGTGTTTCAAAATCATGCGCTGTTGCAATTCCAAACCAAATTCTTCTAGTTGTCGGATCTTGTGCTAAAGCTTGGCTAAATTTTGGAAATTTAGTTACCATAAATATTTTACCTCGTTAATTTTATCCTACAGAAATAATTCTTGCTAAGAAGAAAGACCATGTTGTCCCAATACCACCTAATAGATAATGCGCTAATCCTACAGCTCGACCTTGAGTAATACTTAATGCTCGAGGTTGAATTGCTGGTGCAACTTTAATTTTGTTATGAGCCCAAACAATTGATTCAATAAGTTCTTGCCAATAGCCACGACCACTAAATAAGAACATTAAACTAAATGCCCAAATGAAATGCGCACCAAGGAAGATTAAACCATAAGCCGATAAAGAAGATCCATATGATTGAATTACCTGTGATGCTTGTGCCCATAAAAAATCTCTTAACCATCCATTAATAGTAATTGCACTTTGAGCAAAATTACCACCACTGATATGGGAAACTGTTCCTGTTGGTGTTACTGATCCCCAAACATCAGATTGCATTTTCCAACTGAAATGGAATATAACTACTGAAATTGAGTTGTACATCCAGAATAAACCTAAAAATATATGATCCCAAGCCGAAACTTGACAAGTACCACCTCTTCCTGGTCCATCACAAGGGAAACGGAAACCTAAATTAGCTTTATCAGGGATTAATTTTGAACTACGAGCATATAAAACACCTTTTAATAAAATTAAGACGGTCACATGTATTGTGAAAGCATGAATATGGTGAACCATAAAATCAGCTGTACTTAATTTTATTGGCATTATAGCAATTTTTGATCCAATAGAAACAATATCTCCACCAAACACGTAGCTTGCTGTAGTTAAAGCATTTGGTGCCGTACTACTCGGTGCTAATAAATGTAAATTTTGAATTGCTTGTGCAAAAATAGGTTTTAAAGGAATACCTGTATCTGAAAACATATCTGGCGCACGTCCTAATGCTCTCATTGTATCATTATGTATGTATAATCCAAAACTATGGAAGCCTAAGAATATACAAACCCAATTTAAATGAGAAATAATAGAATCTCTATGACGAACAACTCTATCTAATAAATTATTATAGTTTTTTGCGGGGTTATAATCACGAACCATAAAAATAGCTCCATGTGCTGCACCACCTACAATACAAAATCCTCCAATCCACATATGATGAGTAAATAAAGAAAGTTGCGTAGCATAATCAGTAGCAATATAAGGGTATGGAGGCATTGCATACATATGATGAGCAACTATAATGCTTAACGACCCCATCATCGCCAGATTGATTGCTAGTTGCGCATGCCATGAAGTTGTTAAAATTTCATAAAGACCTGTATGGCCAGCCCCAGTAAAGGGACCTTTATGAGCTTCTAAAATTTCTTTCATACTATGCCCAATTCCCCAATTTGTACGGTACATATGACCTGCAACGATAAATAACACCGCTAAAGCTAAATGGTGATGAGCAGTATCACTTAACCAAAGTCCACCTGTTACAGGGTTTAATCCACCTTTAAACGTTAAAAAATCAGAATATTCACCCCAATTTAATGAAAAGAAAGGAACTAAACCTTTTTTGAAACTTGGATAAAGCTGACCGATTAATTCCCTATTAATAATAAATTCATAAGGTAAAGGAATTTCTTGTGAAGCCACACCGGCATCTAATAATTTATTAATAGGTAGCGCTATATGAATTTGGTGTCCAGACCAAGCTAAACAACCTAAACCTAATAAACCAGATAAATGATGGTTTAACATTGACTCTGCATTTTGGAACCACTCTAATTTTGGAGCAGCTTTGTGATAATGGAACCAGCCACCAAATAACATTAACCCAGACATAATTAACCCACCAATGGCAGTCCAGTATAATTCAATTTCACTTGTTATACCTTCCGCACGCCATAATTGGAAAAACCCTGATGTTATTTGAACACCTTGAAAATTACCACCAACATCCCCATTTAAGATTTCTTGACCAACAATAGGCCACACAACTTGTGCGCTTGGCTTAATACTAATAGGATTATTTAACCATGCTAAATAATTCGAGAAATAAGCACCGTGAAAATGCATCCCACTTATCCATAAAAATATTATTGCTAGTTGTCCAAAATGTGCACTAAAAATTTTTCTAGAAACTTCTTCTAAAGAGTTTGTTTGGCTATCAAAATCATGTGCATCTGCATGTAAATTCCAAATCCAAGTAGTTGTTTTTGGACCTTTAGACAATGTACGTGAAAAATGACCTGGCTTCGCCCATTTTTCGAAACTAGTTTTGTTAACATCGCGATCAACGAGAACTTTAACTTTGGCTGCTTGCTTATTGGAGTTCATTTACCTTTTCCTCTCTGGAGACATAAAGATAGGAAACGCTCAAGTCTCATGAAATAGTTATACTATTCCGAATTGAGTTTTCACTAATATATTATAACTAATTTTCTAAAAAAAAGAAACTCTAGGTTATTTAATTATTGTAATAGAGTTTCTGCTAAAAGGTTTTATAAATTTATATAAGTATCTAAGATGTTTTATTTGTATAAATATTTTTAGAACACCATTATAATCTATTATACTTTACCCCCAAGGGAATTCGAATCCCTGTTCCCTCCGTGAAAAGGAGATGTCCTAGGCCTCTAGACGATGGGGGCCTAAATTATTTATTATATTTTTATTATAATAAATAATTTCTACATATTTATTTAAGCAGGCCCAGAAGGAATTGAACCTACATTAGAAACTTAGAAGGTTCCGGTCTTTATCCATTAGACGATGAGCCCATTTATCTAAAAGTTATTACTTTTCTAATAGCTTCTAGAATAACGCTTATAAATTGGAATTGTATATACATGTATATATATATATATCTAATGAACAGCACTTTGTCAAATGCTATAAATTAAAACTTAAACTATAAAGATCAAAAATATAATATTTTAAGTTTAGAAGTTATTTCTAAACATAAAATATTATATCGAAAAAGGAAACTAATAGTTAGATTAACTTTGTATTTCTACAAAAAATTATTAATTAACATAACAAATAATGCTAAGTTCCCTAAGTTTTTCTAAAAACTAAACGAACTGAGGACTTTTAATAAAGTCTAAAGTAAGTAAATCTTTAAAAAATTAGAAATGATGTCTTATCCTTAATAACGGTCTCCAGCAGGTCTTGCTTGAACAGCATAACTTGAAATCGTGTATTGAATGTTACGACCACTAATTTCATTACGTTCTAAGTAGAAACCAGGTTCGTCTGAAGGTCGTTGTACAATGAATGATAATACACAACTTTCTGTACCGATACTAGCATCAAACGCATTGATTTTAATGTAACCTTCTGGGTTAACTTTTCTACATTCACCAAGTTCATACATTAATGCAGCAGCATCTTGAATGTCGAATAAAGGAAGACCCCATAATTCCCAATATGAATTACGTGGATGTGGATCATCTGTCCATTCTACACTAACAGCCCATCCTTTTGACATAGCATAAGAAACTTGTTGTTTGATTTGCTCATCATTTAGATCTGGTAAAAACGAAAAACATCCTTGTGTAACTCTCATCACTATTCAAATATTCCTTAAAGATAAATTATAGAAATTTTATTTTTAGTTTGATACTAAACTTTTTATTTACTCTCTACTTTCACTTAAAATAATAGGGGGTATTAAGTATTATTTCTGAGATTAAAACAAATTTAAGGTTAAGTCTAAATTTTATAACAAAATAATCAATCTATTTTAAGAATAAAGTAAATAAAATTATTAGTTATATTTTCTCGCTACCTAAAGATAGCGAGAATTATTTAGAATTAATCTCTTATAAATTTGGTTTCAGTATACTATTTGCTTTCAGTTGCAACTTCAACGAAGTCAGGTGTATCTGTTGAAGTGTAATCGAAAGTAATATCTTTCCATAAATCTAACGCTGCTTTTAAAGGACCACAAGTAGCCGCTGCGTTACGTAAGATTTCAGGACCTTCTCCAACATAATCACGACCTTCATTACGAGCTAGAACCATAGATTCTAGAGCAACACGGTTTGCTGTCGCACCGGATTGAATACCATCAGGGTGACCAATAGTACCACCACCAAATTGTAGAACCACATCGTCACCTAAATAGTAAAGAAGTTGGTGCATTTGACCACAATGGATTCCACCAGAAGCTACTGGAACACATTTTCTAAGAGATGCCCAATCCATGTCGAAGAATAAACCTTCAGCTAGATTAATTTTAAGTTGAGTTAATAATAAACTGTTGTAGAATCCTCTAACCATTAAAGGATCTCCTTCTAATTTACCAACAACTGTACCAGCATGGATATGGTCTACACCACACATACGCATCCATTTACAGATAACTCGGAAGTTAATACCATGGTTTTTTTGACGAGCATAAGTAGAATTACCTGCACGATGTAAATGTAAAATCATCTCAGCTTTTCGTGCCCAGATAGCCATAGTTTGAATAGCAGTATAACCGATAACTAAATCGATCATTACAATAACAGTACCAATTGAATGAGCGTACTCTGCACGTTCATACATTTGTTCTATTGTTGCAGCAGTAATGTTAAGGTAAGAACCTTTAACTTCACCTGTTGCAGCAGCGGCACGGTTAACACCTTCCATACAGTATAAGAAACGTTCTTTCCAACGCATGAATGGTTGTGAGTTAATGTTCTCATCATCCTTAAGGAAATCAAGACCACCAGTTAAACCTTCATAAACTACACGTCCGTAGTTTTTACCTGAAAGACCTAATTTAGGTTTTACAGTAGCACCTAAGAAAGGACGACCAAATTTGTCTAATCTTTCTCTTTCCACAACTACACCAGTAGCTGGACCTTGGAAAGTTTTTAAGTAAGCAAAAGGAATTCTCATGTCTTCTAGACGTAAAGCTTTAACAGCTTTAAAACCGAAAACGTTACCAATAATAGAAGCTGTTAAATTCGCAAGAGAACCTTCTTCAAATAAATCACATTCATAAGCGATATATGCAAAGAATTGGTCGCTTGTTCCAGGTACTGGATCTACTCTATATGCTTTTGCTCTATAGATATCGCAAGCAGTTAATAAGTCTGTCCAAACTACCGTCCATGTTGCAGTAGAAGATTCACCCGCAACAGCAGCGGCAGCTTCTACGGGATCTACGCCTGGTTGTGGAGTTATACGGAATAGAGCTAGAATATCAGTGTCTTTAACGTTATAATCAGCATCCCAGTATCCCATTTTGGCATAAGGGATTACACCTGATTCGTAACGCTCACTTTTTAATCGAGTTCTTTCCTGCACATTCTCAGGCATATAGATTCTCCGAAGCCAGCAACAAGCTCTTAATAGTTTTTATCCTTTAATGAGGGAATAATTTAGAAGTCCCTAAGATATATAAATACTATACTTTAGAAAGGTAGTGACTTTCCGTACTTATGTATAAAAAGATAATTTTTATTAATTAAATATTATAATAATATTATTACAAATTAAATTACTTAAAAAGAGTTGTATATCAATTTCTAATATAATGTAGCTAGTTAAATTTTATTAATAAATAGTTATTTGATTTAAAAAGGCGATATAGCCAAGTGGTAAGGCCGTGGATTGCAAATCCTCTATCCCCAGTTCGAATCTGGGTGTCGCCTAATATCAAAAAAATTTAAGCTGACTAATAGTTTTAAAAGTAAACATTTATTTATTAGCTAGTTGTTATATGATGTATTGTTGTAACTGGGGGTGTGGCGGAATGGTAGACGCAACGGACTTAAAACTTTGAGCATCAAATCATTAACGTGGTTAGCCAAGTAAGTTCTCAAATTCAAGGGAATCTAAGTCATTATTATGATAAGACAATCTTGAGCCAAGAATTAGTACAATTAATTATTAATTAAGGTGCAGAGACTCGACGGGAACTACCTTAATTGGTAAAGATAGAGTCCAATTTTGACAAAAAAAAATATATATGTTTTTTTATTTTTGATGAAAATCATATCTAAATGAAAATCCGTTGATGCAAATCGTGAGGGTTCAAGTCCCTCCACCCCCAAATAAAAACTATTATATAAATATTAAAATAAAAAAATAGAATTTTTTATGTGTATTTGTTTGAATTGTAATCGTATAACTAATTGTGAAGTTTATTTTATTGTTGAGCAAAAACATAATGAAAAAAAAAACCATCACACAAAAAAGAGTCTATTCTTCCCTCAATCTCCTACTTTAATGTGTATAAATTTTTTTTCTCAAAAAAATTTATATCTCTTAGAATGGGATGTTAATGAATGTTTATCTTACCAAGAAAAGCCTGGTAATTGGATGGTATTTAACCAAAAGAATTGTAGAGACTCGTCTTATCTTTCTTTTGACCTATTTTTTTAGAATAATTTATTGCTATAAAATATTTTTATTATATATAATTCGTAAATAAATTAGAAGGTTTAATTGGTAAAGTTTAATAGTTAAATATCAAACTTTAATAGTAAATTATACTTTATAATTTAGTTTTGGACTAGCCGCTTTCAAGTTTATTCTCAGCTTGTTATGTTTTATTAAATAGGACTTCTGCGGGTTTATAATAATCCTTATAAAATAATTCTTCAATATTTTTAAAAGAATTCTTGCTTGTGTCAGCTTCAAAGTCAGGGTATTCTTTTAATGAAGAAGTACTTACTGAGGACTCACGTGTTATAGCAATTTCCCCGGTTCTAGATAATTGTAAAATATTATATTTTTTTAATATTTTTTGAATAGCCGCAATCTTTCCAGGATCAGCTGTTACTTCTAAGATAAGCGTAGACTCTGTAATATCAGTAATTTTAAATCTGAATATATCAGCTAAATTTATAATTTCTTCTCGTTCTATAATATTTACTTGTAGTTTTACCAAAACTAACTCTCTCTGCACTAAAGGTAGGTATGTTATATCTTGAGCATTAACAACATTAATTAATTTTTTTATTTGTTTAGTTAACTGGCTAGCAGCATCTGAGCCATCACTTTGGTTTATTACTACTATTGTTATTCGTTCATAGCATTTTCTTTCACATGCTGCCATTGTAATACTTTCAATCTGGAATCGTCTTCTTGTTAATAAACTTATAATACGAACTAATCCTCCGGCATCCTTTTCAACTAATACTGAAATAGTTCTTTTCATAATCATTTTAAATATTTTTTAATTAATAAATTCAATGTAATGATTTGAACAAAAAAGAACCCCCCTTTTTTGTTCAAAGTATTTTATTGGGTTACTTCAACTATAACAGAAAAAGCTGAAGGGTCTAAAATAGCTAACTGAGATAACATCTTGCGGTTTAGAAGAATTTTTGATCGTTTTAAATTATGGATGAATCTACTATACTTTAAGTTGTAATTGCTTACTGCAGCATTAATCCTTGTAATCCATAATTGACGAAATATTCTTTTCTTCTCTTTTCTTCCACGATATGCATATATCAAACTTTTAATTACTTGTTGATTTGCTACACGGAACAAACTTGAATGAGCACCACAGAATCCTTTTGCAAGTTTTAAGATTTTGTTTCTACGGTTCCTAGCGACATTCCCTCGCTTAACTCTAACCATTAATTTTCTTATTGTTATAAACTAACAAACTAACATTTTTCTTATTGCTGTGGTATCTGATTTACTTACTACAATTGTATTTGCTAAATTTCTCTTCTGCTTAGAAGATTTTTTTTCTAAAAGATGTCCCTTAAAAGCTTTACGTCGAACAAACCTTTTTCCTGCAATAAGTTTATAACGTTTTTTTGCAGCTTTTCTTGTTTTAAGTTTTGGCATAATTTTTTGATATTTTTATATTTTTATATCATGAATTGATAATTATTTTAAGAACCTCGATCAATAAATTCTTTTTTTTTCTAGGTTATTAAATCAATTTTTAGATAAAAATTGTTTCATCTCCAGGTTCCCAATCACTAGGACAAACTTCATCGGGATTTTCTGTTATATATTGAATGGCTTGTAAAATTCTTAAGGTTTCATCAACACTACGACCAAAAGATAAATTATTTGTAGTTGAATATTGTATAACACCTTTTTTATCAATAATAAATAAGCCTCGTAACGCAACACCAGAATCATGTAAAATATTATAAGAATTACTAATTTCTTTTTTCAAGTCAGAAACTAGAGGATAACTTAATGGACCTAACCCCCCATCTTCACGTTTCGTTTGTACCCATGATAAATGTGAATATTCACTATCAACAGAAACAGCTAAAACTTCAGTGTCTAGTGAACTGAATTCCTTAAACCGATCGCTAAATGAAGTTATTTCAGTAGGGCAAACAAAAGTAAAATTCAATGGGTAAAAAAATAGAACAACATATTTTTTTTTACGATAATCTGATAATCGAATTTTATAACGTTCCTCGTCATAAACTGCTATTGCCTCAAAATCTGGGGCAATTTTACCTACCTGTGCATTATTATTATTCATAATAATATTTTCCTTATATAATTAATCAGAGTTACTTTTATCTTTATACTATAAAGAATAATATTCTTTATAGTAATTTATTCATTTTGTCTCTTTGAAGTTACAAAAAAATAATCAAGATCCATTTAATATATAGTATGCCAATCTTTTTCAGAATTTAGAGGTTTCATTAAACCCATCTGTATTAAATTAACTAATATAACAGAATAGTTTCCTGTTCGTTGGAAAAAGAACATAAAATTCTGTAAGGCATGACCGTAATGTGCTTTTTCCTTAACATCGATTTTTGTTAATGCTAAGTTTGCTTCAGCGCATTTGTCTAGATGTTTGAAAAAACTTGGATGATTTACATTTAAAATAACAGGAAATAATCGCCCTGCACTTTGATTTGTTTTTTTAATTACATGAATGTCAAATTTACGAGCATCTAAACCTAAAGTAGCATAAAAACTACTTCTCTGTAAATCATTTAAGTACATAGTTGCAAAAACCGATAATAGAAAAAATCTACACCAAAGTTTAGCGACAGTAGTAGTTAGTAATTCTGGTTGGGACTTTAAAATAGCAGCAAAAAAGTCTCCATGTCTATTTTCATCTTGGCACCAACTCTCAAAAAACCTAAATATTGGATAAATACGATATTCAGGGTTTTTTTCTAAATGTCTATAAATTGTTATATATCGCCAATAACCAATTTTTTCTGATAAATATGTAGCATAAAAAATAAATTTAGGCGAAAAAAAAGTATATTTACGGCTCTTAGTTAAAAAACCTAAATCAAGTGTTAAATTAAAATCACTCATTGATTTATTTAAAAACCCTGCATGTCTTGCTTCATCTCTAGACATAAAAGCAAACCCTTCAGCTAATAAAGGGTTTTTCGTTTTAAGGTTTCTTGATAATTCCTTATATAATAAAAACCCTGAAAATTCAGCTGTACATGATCTTTCTAAAAATTCTGTAATAAGAGATTTTGTGCGCTTGTCAAAGTGACCCCAAGATTGATTAAATTCTTGATCACGAATAAAGTGGTGTTGGTTATAATCCATACGAAATTCTTCTATAATAGATTCAAGCTCTGATTTATTTGAATTAATGTCTAAGTTAGCCATTGCGTCAAAATCAGTTGTATAAAAGCGAGGTGTAAGTAAAGACTCACCTGCAGGAGTTTTTGTTTTTACTGCATTTGTTTCATTATTGTTAATCGATTTAGTCATAGATTTTACCCCTAGTATAAATTAATAGTTAGTTATTATTTTACAGTTTTAATTTAAAGCTTTATTTATTTATTTCTCATTCCGATTAGCGATACTCACTAAATTATTTCAATCTCGTATTTATTAATTTTACGAATAAAGAATTTTAAGTTCGGGCTTTATTTAAGACTCAAACCGGAACACCTACAACTAAAGCTAACTTTAAATATTTTTTTTAGTTCATTTAGCCTCTCCTATTTAATAGTAATATTATTATATATTATATACTAAATAATATAATAATAAACATTTTGTAAAAATCACTCTTTAATTTAAAGTAAGTAAATATTAAATTATCTTGATTTTGACCTAGAGTTAAATTAAAGTATATAATAAAGTCTATATTGATTATATATTTTCAAAAATTAAGGAATACTCATGGATATTATTAGCTTAGGTTGGGCTACAATTATGATGATATTTACGTTTTCTCTTTCGCTAGTCGTTTGGGGTCGTAATGGGTTTTAAGATGATATAATTTTAAGCATAAGGATGTAATAATTTATGGGTGGAGAAATTTTATCAATCGGTGTTTTATGTTTTAGTATGGTTCTAATTGGATTATCTCTTGGGTTTCTATTATTAAAAGTTCAGGGAGAATAAAAAAGTAAATTAAAATAATCAATAATAATTAAATTATTAACTTTATTAAATTATTTGTTATATTTATAAATACTGTTATGAGTAATGTGAACATTTTTAGTATATTATCAATAATACTCAATTTTTCATTAGTTCTTATTATACTAACTAGAAGTCCTAATGAACAGAGCTTACAAGAAAATTTAGATCCGTTTAAACTTTTTGAAAGTTCTAGTAGAGCAGAAAAATCAATCGACAAATTAATTCAAATATTAACTATTTTATATTTCGTCCTAGCTCTGGTATATACTATTCAAAGATACCTTTAAGGATTATAATGAATAGATATAAAAGAGAATGAACTAGTAAAATTAAGGTATTCTATTAATTATTAATAATAAAATAAAAGGGGCTGTATTGGTTTCGACATTTATAATTCTATTAATCAATAAGCAGATTTAAATTCTTAAAACATACAGTAATTGCAAACAATATTATTAATTTTAACAAAAATCAAGTCTTTGCATAAATTTCTTGAATTTTAACCTCAATCAATTATATAATTGTTGATTGAAATAGGAATAAGATTATTTTCCCCTAAAACTTTACAAAACTTTAGTTTTGGTATTATTATTATAGATAAAGTATTTTAATTTTATTTATTAATATAAAATAAATATAAACTCATCAACTTTCTTGTTAAAAATTCTTTTATTTTACGTTTTAAATGTAATGAAAATAAACTAATTGATAACTAAATCTGTGATTACATTGATTAGTTTGATGATTATTTTAAATGGACGTGGGTTCGAGTCCCACCAGCTCCTAATTTCTATAAATTATAAAATGAAATTTATAGAACGAATTTTCGCATTTGTGGCCGAGTGGTTGAAGGCAACGGACTCATAATCCGTCTTCTTTTTAGAACACCGCTGGTTCGAACCCAGCCAGATGCAAATTACTTAGTTCTAAACCTTTGTTTTAGACGACTTCCTTTACCTACAATACTTCGTAAATAATATAATTTTGATCTTCTTACACGAGAAGACTTAATAACTTCAATTGATTCGAATTTAGGAGAATGTATTAAAAAATTTCTTTCTACGCCGATACCTTGAAATACTTTTCTAACTGAAATTGTTAAATTAATTCCACTATTATTTTTTCCTAAAATAATTCCTTGATAGTATTGTATTCTCTCTTTATTACCTTCTTTAATAAATACTCCAATTTTTACTGTGTCACCTACAAATATTTTGGATAGATTCTTTTTAATATGAACATTTTCAACAGAATCAATAAGTTCTTTATTATTTAAGAATGTTGCTTGTTTAATATTTTTCATTAATTTTTTATTTATAATATTTTACTAAAGGATAATTAAAATAAACTTTTAAACTTTCAAGTTTTTACAAAACTTATCATATCATAGTATATCTTAAAAAAGTATTTTTATTTTAATTTAGAAAAAAGAAAAATTATTTGTTTATAGGTTTTCTACTAATTAAAATAAAAAATTATCAACTAAGTAAAAGTATGATAATCCTTAAAAATGAAGTTTACAAAATTCTATAACCAATTATATATTATAGGTGTACACTAATTATTATCTAGTATACTATTACTATTATTTAATTTGTTCTTCATTTATAAACTTGGTTTTAACCAAGATAAAAATTATAAAGACTAATCTGATTTGAATAAAGAAACAAATTATTTTTCATAAATTAGTAAATAAATCAAAATGGCTCATAAAAAAGGTGCGGGGAGTACAAAAAATGGACGAGATTCTAAATCAAAACGTCTTGGGGTAAAATGTTTCCAAGGGCATCCAGTACAGGCTGGTAATATTTTAATAAGACAAAGAGGATTAAGTTTTAAAGCAGGTGATAATGTAGGGGTTGGGAGAGATTACACTTTATACGCACTTACAGAAGGATTAGTTTCTTTTAAAAAGAAAAATAAAAAAACATGCATTTCAGTTTCTACTACTCTTTAATATCATTAAACTAAATAATAAGCTTAATATCTACAAAAATATACTACGCTTATTATTTATTACTCTACTGAAATTAGAAAGAGATACAATATTATTCAAATATTTTGTCAAAAGAATAATAATAATATATAAAGAAATAATATTGCATTGTACATTATAAAGGAAAGATTTTAGATAGAGTAGTATACTTTAATAAAAGGTCCAATATGAATCTATTATCTGTAGTCAAAATACTATATAGAATGTAATCTTATTATTTATATAAATAGATTATTATAATATATATACTATATAATTTAATAAGTTTGTTTATAGTCCTTCAAAAAATTTACTGTTGGTTTCTATTTCTAGAATTAGATGTTTTGCATAGTTCAAGAAAATATATTTTATTAGAGAAAAGAAAGAAAATATAAAATTATGACACCATCCTTAACAAATTTTTTATCCAGCTTAATTGCTGGTGGGCTTATTGTAGTTTTACCTATCAGTCTTGCATTATTATTTGTCAGTAAAAAAGATGCTTTAACTCGTGTACCACCAAAAAAATAGTAATTAAAAACAAAAATTTTAAAAGTTAGTTTTTTAATTTTTGTTTTTTATATTTCTATAAGGAAAAAATAGATAGAAGGTTTTATAGTTTCTAATTCAATAATAAATAATTTATCAAAAGTTTAATAATTCATGATAAACATAGCTTTTGGAGCAAATTTTCTTTTAGGCCTTATAATAATTCTTGGGGTATTAATTTTATATTTTTTAAGGATTATAAGACCAGAACTATCACGTGACGAAGATATTTTTTTTACAACATTAGGATTGATTTACGGCTCTATTTTAATTATTCATGGATGGCGACTTGACCCAATACTACTATTTAGTCAAGTTCTTTTAGTCAGTATCGCTCTTGCAGCTGGTTGGGAAAATATCCGACTTAGAGGCTTAATTGCCAAAAAAATCAAAGAACAATTAAAATTACCAAAAATTTATTCTAATAAATCTAAGTAAACGTTGTTGGTAATTCTTGTTTTTTTGTTTCAGTAATTAAAATATTTTATAGGTTTAATCTAATATGTTTAAAAAATTTTTTATAAGTTTAACTATTGCTTGTTTAGCAAATTCAGTTGGTTCATCAGTTTTAGCTATAGACCTAGATGAAGCAACAAGAACAATACCTGTGACTAGTGATGGTAAAACAACAGTATTAACTCCAGAACAAGTTAAAAGAGGTAAAAGATTATTTAATTCGAGTTGTGGACAATGTCATGTTGGTGGGGTAACAAAAACAAACCCAAATTTAGGTCTTGATTCTGAGGCCTTAAGCTTAGCTACACCATCACGTAATAATATTAATGGTTTAGTTGATTATATGAAAAATCCTACAACTTATGATGGTTTAGAATCAATTGCAGAGATCCACCCAAGTATTAAAAGTGCTAATATTTTCACAAGAATGAGATCATTAGATGAAAATGATCTAGTAGATATTGCAGGCCATATATTATTACAACCTAAGATTGTTTCTGAGAAATGGGGTGGCGGTAAAATTTATTATTAATTAAAAAATAAAGTAGTAAAGATTTTTAATCTCGCTTTCTATATTAAAAAAATAATAGATTTTTATTTTGTTAAATTAAAAAAGACTCTATACGAGAATTATCAATGAAAAATTTTTTTTTTGGTTTCTTTATTGCATGCTTAGCTTTAATTAGTTTTCAAAATCCAGCTCAAGCCGTAGACATTAATAATGGGGAAAACGTTTTTACAGCTAATTGTTCAGCATGTCATGCTGGTGGTAACAATGTTATTATGCCTGAAAAAACTCTAAAGAAAATCGCTTTATCTGACAACCAAATGAATAGTGTTAGTGCGATTACTTATCAGGTAACAAATGGGAAAAATGCCATGCCAGCTTTTGGTGGTCGTCTAGCTGAAACTGATATTGAAGATGTGGCTAATTTCGTTCTTTCTCAATCTGAAAAAGACTGGGGTTAATTTTAGCTATAATAAAGTATGAATAATGTTATTCTCAGAATAATACTATTCATATTTTATTATCACTATTTATAACTATTAAAAAAATAAAACCTCACAAAACCTTTATCATTTCTAAAACCTTTATATTTAATAATACAACAAAACAGTGAGTAAAAAAATATTATATCAAGAACATGCAAGGCAAGCACTTGAAAAAGGAATGAAAGTCTTAGTTGAAGCAGTTTCAGTTACTTTAGGCCCAAAAGGCAGAAATGTAGTTTTAGATAAAAAATATGGTTCACCGCAAATAATTAATGATGGGGTGAGTATTGCGAAAGAGATTGAATTAAAAGATAATATTTTTAATACTGGTGTATCTCTAATAAGACAAGCAGCCTCAAAAACAAATGATGTAGCTGGTGATGGTACAACGACAGCAACTGTTTTAGCTTACGCCATTGTAAAAAAAGGAATGAAGAATGTGGCCGCAGGTTCAAACCCAATTTCTTTAAAGTTTGGTCTTGAAAAAGCTACAAAATATTTAACTAACCAAATATTAGATTACGCTCGTCCTATTGAAAATAATATGGCAATAGAGCAAGTAGCAACAATTTCTTCTGGTAACGATAAAGAGATTGGATCCATGATTGCAAGAGCTTTAAAAACTGTAGGTCGCGATGGAGTTATTTCTTTGGAAGAAAGCAATAATACGTTTATTGAGTTAGCAATAACGGAAGGTATGAGACTAGATAAAGGTTTTATTTCTCCTTATTTTATTACAAACGCTGAAAAATCTGAAGTGGAATACGATAACCCTTTTATTTTAATTACAAATAAAAAGCTTACTCTTGTTCAACAAGATTTAATCCCTATTTTAGAAAAAGTTGCATTTACTAAAAGACCTTTACTAATAATTGCTGAAGATATTGAAAAAGAGGCATTATCTACCTTAGTTCTTAATAAATTGAGAGGGATTGTTAATGTTGTTGCCATCCGAGCACCTGGTTTTGGTGATCTGCGTAAATCTTTATTAGAAGATATTGCAATATTAACTGGTGGGACTTTAATCACAGAAGAATTAGGTCTACGTTTAGATAGTGTTGAATTAGAGTTATTAGGTAAAGCTTCACGAATAACTGTTACAAAAGACTCAACTACTATTATTACTGAAGGTAATTTGGATAATATTAAAAATCGTTGTGAACAATTAAAAAAACAAATTGCGATGAACGAGTCAGCATATGAAATTGAAAAATTGAAGGATAGAATTGCT
This sequence comes from Nereocystis luetkeana, assembly GCA_031213475.1. Classification (NCBI taxonomy): domain Eukaryota; class Phaeophyceae; order Laminariales; family Laminariaceae; genus Nereocystis; species Nereocystis luetkeana. The sequence continues at coordinate 26,440 of JARUPZ010000274.1, forward strand.
AAGCTTTCTGGTGGAATTGCAGTTATTAAGGTTGGTGCTGTTACGGAAACAGAAATGAAAGATAAAAAATTACGACTAGAAGATGCAATAAACGCGACACGTGCTGCAGTTGAAGAAGGTGTTATACCTGGTGGTGGTGCAACACTAACACATCTCTCAACACCACTAAAATTATGGGCTAAACAAAATTTAAAAGATGATCAACTTATTGGGGCTTATATTTTAGCGGATTCTATTAAAGAACCACTTAAAAGAATTGCCGAAAACACTGGAAAAAATGGTAGTGTTATAACAGACTTAGTTGAAGAAAAGTATTTTGAATTTGGTTATAATGCTGAAATAAATGAGTTTGGGGATATGTTTGATTATGGTATTGTTGATCCAGCAAAAGTAACGCGTTCAGCATTACAAAATGCGATTTCTATTGCTAGTATGATTTTAACAACTGAATGCATTGTTGTTAGTAATAAAACAAATCAAGGTTAAATATAATTTCGGGATTGACGGGACTCGAACCCGCAACTTTCACCGTGACAGGGTGATACTCTAACCAAATTGAGATACAACCCCCATATGCATATCTAGACTATGGACATAATATGTCATAACCATATACTGTTTGTCAATAAGCATAAATATATAAAAAATTTATATTCTTTTTGTACTTGTCGAAGGAATAAAAATTTCGATAAGTTAAGTTGAACAGTCTATAATTAGAATGTAAGGCTCTGTAGCTCAGTGGTTAGAGTAGGGGACTCATAAGCCCTTGGTCGCAGGTTCAAATCCAGCCAGAGTCATATTTACGGTGAGATGGCTGAGTGGCTTAAAGCGTTAGATTGCTAATCTATTGTACAAATATTCTTTGTACCGAGGGTTCGAATCCCTCTCTTTCCTATAAATGTAGACTAAATTTTTATTAAAAAGCCTTCGAAATGATAAGAATAATTTTTTATTACTTGACAAAATTAGTAACTTGAAGTTAAAATTATGTTATTATTTAATAGAGAAATTTACGGAGAAATAATTATATGGCTAACATAAGTAAAATATTTGGAGTTGACCTTGGGACGACCAACTCCGTTGCAGCAGTAATGGAAGGTGGACAACCCACAGTAGTTAACAATACGGAAGGATTAAGAACAACACCATCAATTGTCGCTTATACTAAAAATAAAGATTTGTTAGTTGGACAAATTGCTAAACGACAAGCTGTTATTAACCCTGAAAACACTTTCTCATCGATTAAGCGTTTTATGGGTTCAAAATTTAGTGAACTAAGCAAAGAATCAAAAGAAGTTTCTTATAAACTTGTCGGTGATAATAAGGATAATGTCAAAATTGTTTGTTCTAACATGGATAAGCAATTTAGTCCTGAGGAAATTTCATCACAAATCTTGAGAAAGCTTTCGAATGACGTTAGTTTGTATATGGGACAAACTATTAATGAAGCGGTAATTACAGTTCCAGCCTATTTTAATGATGCACAACGACAAGCAACAAGAGATGCGGGAAGAATTGCAGGGTTAGAAGTTAAAAGAATTATCAATGAACCAACAGCAGCTTCATTAGCTTATGGTCTTGAAAAAAAAAATAATGAGTTAGTTATTATCTTTGATTTAGGTGGTGGTACATTTGATGTTTCTTTACTAGAAGTTGGAGATGGTGTTTTCGAAGTTTTATCAACATCCGGTGATACTAAACTTGGTGGGGATGATTTTGATAGAAAAATTGTTGATTTTATTCTTGCAAAATTCCAAAAGACAGAAGGTATTAATTTAGCTTCTGACCCTCAGGCCTTACAACGATTAACAGAGGCAGCTGAAAAAGCTAAAATTGAATTATCCAATCTATCTGAAACAACTATAAATCTTCCTTTTATTACAGCAAATCAAGACGGACCTAAGCATATAGAGGAAATATTAACACGTGGAAAATTTGAAGAGCTTTGTGAAGATCTAATAAACCGTTGTCGATTACCTGTAGAAGCTGCAATAAAAGATGCTCGTGTGGATCGAAATACAATTAATGAGTTAGTATTAGTAGGTGGTTCAACACGTATACCAGCTGTTCAAAATTTGGTTTATAAGATAGTAGAGAAAGAGGCAAATCAGACTGTAAACCCAGATGAAGTTGTTGCAATTGGTGCAGCTGTGCAGGGTGGAGTACTAGCTGGTGAGGTTAAAAATATTCTGTTATTAGATGTAACACCTTTATCTTTAGGGGTTGAAACGTTAGGGTCTCTAATGACAGTAATGATTCCTAGAAATACTACAATCCCAGTAAAAAAATCGGAAACCTTTTCAACGGCTACAGATAATCAGGAAAGTGTTGACATTGAAGTTTTACAAGGAGAACGTAAACTAGCTAAAGATAATAAAAGTTTAGGTAATTTCAGACTAGAAGGAATACCATTAGCTTCTAGAGGAGTCCCACAAATTGAAGTTACTTTTGATATTAACGCAAGTGGTATTTTATCCGTAACTGCCAAGGATAAAGGAACAGGTAAAACACAACGTATTAATATCCAAAATGCATCAACTTTAGATAAAGATGAAGTTGAGAAAATGATAAAAAATGCAGAAGAATCATCTAAAATAGATAAAGAGAAAAAAGATAAAATTGACTTGAAGAACCAGGCTGATTTAGTTTGTTATCAAAATGAAAAACAATTAAAAGAATATGAAGATAAAATATCTTTAGAGAAAAAAGAACTTCTTACAGAAGGGATTAAAGGAATTCGTGATGTAATACAAAATGATGAGTTTAATAATGAAGATCTGAAAAATAAACTTGAAGAGCTACAAAAAATTTCTCAAACTGTTGGAGAAGAAATTGCTAGCTCAGCCAACCCAGAAGTGAAGAATGAACCACAAACAAATTCTGATGAAACCGTTATCGATACGGATTTCACTGAGGATTAGTATTTAGATAGTAAGTTCCTATATATAAATTTAATTGCTTAATACTTACTAATTGATATATAATTATTAATAAATAATTTTATCGGAGGATTCTTATGCTTAGTTTATATTTTTTAAAACTATTCGTTTATGCTATTGTTACAGGTTTTAGTTCACTTTTTATATTTGGGTTTTTATCTAACGATCCATCAAGAAACCCAAACCGAAAAGATTTCGAATAAGATATTATAAAGTAAAATAAAGTACCAACCTTATTTATAAATAAGGTTAGTACTTTATTTTTAAGTTTGGATGATATAAAATAGTTATTATGTTATAATAATTACTATAGATTTCTTAATATTTGATTTGCGAGTGTAGCTCAGTGGTAGAGCGCAACCTTGCCAAGGTTGATGTCGCGCGTTCGAATCGCGTCACTCGCTTCTAAATGTATAAATTTATAGGATAATATAAGTATATATTTAACGGATTGATTAAACTTAAAATACTAATGAGAATTTTACTAAAAAACTAAAAATTAAGGTATAATAATAGTACTAATCAAACCAATATAAATTATGTTAAAACAAGACCAATTAACTATTGGAGGCAAAGTTTTTAATTCTCGCCTTATTATTGGGACTGGGAAATATAGAAGTTTAAAAGAGATGGTAGAATGTTTAGCAAAAAGTGAAAGTGAAATGGTCACAGTTGCTATCCGAAGACTTAACTTATTAAATATCTCCAGTAATGATAATTTAATAACGGCCATTAACTGGAAAAAATTCTGGTTATTACCAAATACTGCTGGTGCAAAAACATCTGAAGAAGCTATTCGGTTAGCATTTTTAGGCCGTGAATTATCTAAAAGGATTGGTCAAAAAGAAAATAATTTTATTAAATTAGAAGTTATATCTGATCCTAAATATCTTTTTCCTGACCCAATAGGGACATTAAAAGCAGCAGAGTTTTTAGTTAAAAAGGGTTTTATTGTATTACCATATACAAATACTGACCCAATGTTAGCAAAACATTTAGAGGATATTGGGTGTTCTACTATTATGCCTTTAGGTTCACCTATCGGTTCAGGACAAGGTATTCAAAGTATAAATAATATTCAAATTATTATTGAAAATTCTAAGATACCAGTGATTGTAGATGCAGGAATTGGATCTCCTAGTGAAGCAGCACTTGCTATGGAACTAGGTGCGGAAGCTGTTCTTATTAATACTGCAATAGCACAAGCAAAAAATTCTATGGTTATGGCTAGAGCGATGAATCTTGCTGTTCAAGCCGGTAGACAAGCTTATTTAGCAGGCCAAATGAGTCCATATAAGTTTGCACAATCGAGTTCTCCTTTAAAGGGATCAAATTTTTTAAATTTAAGCAAAAAATAATTAGAAACTCCTGTAGTTAAATTTATAGCGGCAAGTATCTTATCATTGAAATTTATTAGTTTTTAAAATAACAATACCAGGGTTGGTATGATAAACTATTTTGAAATTAAGAGAGAGATTAAAAATTTCTAATAGATTATTAATAACAATCGAAGTTAAAAAAAGAATTAGTTCCACGATTTTTTAATCATTTTAGATCCGTAAGGAAGGAGAAGTTAGTGAATATTCCAAAACCTTTAACAACTTATTATTTTATTGTTGCAAGTAATGAATTTTTATTAGTTGCTGAACCCGTTGAAGAAATTTTACGTGAGCGAGTACAACATTATCGAAGAGTTAAAAAAAATATAGATTTTTGGCTGGTGCAATCACCAAAATTTCTAGAATCTGTTCAATTAACTGAGTTACAAACAAAATTAAGACAAGCTAGAATAGCTAATGAATGTTCAGCAATTGTTTCTGTAGATAAAACTTTTATTACTTGGTTAAAATTAAGACTTAATAATGTAGCGATGGGAAGTTTTAATGCGCCAACAGGGGATATTACAAGCCCACTAGCTTCTAATTTTAAAATTGAAGGAATCCCTAAATAAAAAAAAGTTAAAAAAACCAATACTTATTATAAGCCATATTATAAGCTTTAACTAATTTTTTTATGGCAGATTTAATAACTAAGTATTAAAGAAAGGCACTTATGAATCCTGTAAATTATTAGGTTTATATTTAAAAACAGAGTTAATTTAGATAAACCACTTAAAAGATAATTTTATTTCCCCTAAAAGCTTTTAATTTAAACAAATTTAATAACAGATGATAAAATTATTTCCCCGAATCAATAGCATTTGGGATGAGTATCGACCAACCTTAAATTATATTAATGATCTTGAAAAAGAATTAATCTCTTTAAGTGATAATGAGTTAAAAAGTAGAACTTCGAAATTAAAATTTTTTACTTCTAAAGAAGATAATTTGGACAAAAAAACATTGGCTGAAAGTTTTGCGTTGACTAGAGAAGCCTCTAAAAGAACAATTGACCTAAGACATTATGATGTACAACTATTAGGGGGGTTAGTTTTAAACGATGGTAAAATTGCGGAAATGAAAACTGGTGAAGGGAAAACTTTAGTGTCCACTTCACCTGCATTAGCTAATTCTTTAGCAGGTAAAGGTGTTCATATAGTAACTATAAATGATTATTTAGCAAAGCGCGATGCAGAATGGATGGGTCAAATTCACCGATTACTGGGGTTAGGGGTTGGTCTTATACAATCAGATATGACAATACCAGATCGTAAAATAAATTATTCTCGAGATATAACCTATGTAACGAATGTTGATTTAGTCTTCGATTTTTTAAAAGACAATATGGTCACAGATAAAAAAGAGTTAGTACAAAAGCCTTTCAATTTTTGTATTATCGATGAGGTTGATTCTATTTTGATTGACGAAGCGAGGACCCCTTTAATTATATCACGTGATTCAGACTTATTAGTAGAAAAATATTTTAAAGCTAATGAAGCTTCTAAGTTTTTGGAAGATAAAAAGCATTTTGAAATTGATGAAAAAGCAAAAAAAATAAGCCTAACAGAGCAAGGTTTGAAACGTGCTAAAATTTTATTAAAAGTTGATAATTTATATAGTATCCAAGACCCATGGATTCCTTATATTTTAAATTCTTTAAAAGCTAGGTACCTTTTTTTCCGCGATATTCATTATATTTTAAAGGATAACCAAATTGTTATTATTGATGAGTTCACAGGTCGAATAATGGAAGGTAGAAAGTGGGGTGATGGTTTACACCAATCTATCGAAGCAAAAGAAAACATTCAAAATTTAAGAGGAAGCGAAACTTTAGCCTCAATAACTTATCAAAATTTTTTCCGACTATACCCAAAAATATCTGGCATGACGGGTACGGCTAAAACTGAGGAATTAGAATTTGAAAATATTTATGATTTACCAGTTTCTATATTACCTACATATGAAAAAATGAAGCGTAAAGATGATTCAGATTTTATTTTTATTGATGAAATAAGTAAATGGAGAGCTATTGCTCAAGAATGCTTGAAGATGTATTCTACAGGCCGACCTGTCCTAGTTGGTACAACAACTATCCAAAATTCAGAAATACTTTCTCAATTATTAAACACCTATAGGGTACCTCACCAACTATTGAATGCAAAACCAGAGAATGTAAGTAGAGAATCCAAAATTGTAGCGCAAGCTGGTTGTTTGAATTCTATAACTATTGCAACAAATATGGCAGGTAGAGGAACTGATATCTTATTAGGTGGTAACCCTGAGTTTAAAGCATTAGAATCTACTCGCTTTATATTAAAAAGATTGTTAGGGAAAAAAAAATTTTTTGTTCCTGGTATTGATTTAAGACAATTAAAACGAGCTTTAAAGAAAAGTCCGAAATTAGTTACTTATTTGCAAAAAAATTTAGATACACTATTAGCATCTTTAGAGGTTTCAAATAAGCAATTAAATCTTTTAGAAAAGTTTATTTTTAATCTACATAGTCAACTACTCACTAAATATAAAGAAAAACAAAAAGAAGAATCTGAAATTGTAAAATCCTTAGGTGGACTTTATGTTATAGGGACTGAACGTCATGAATCAAGGAGAATTGATAACCAATTACGAGGTCGTGCAGGAAGACAAGGTAACCCTGGAAGTTCGAGATTTTTTTTAAGCTTAAATGATCCCTTAATTCGGGTTTTTGGTGGCGACAAAATACAAGAAACAATGCAAAAATTAAAAATTGAAAGTGAAATTTTAGATTCTAAATTTCTATCAGATTCTTTAAATTCTGCTCAACAAAAAGTGGAAGGGTTTTATTATGATCAGCGTAAAACCCTAAATAAATATGACCAAGTTTTGGATAAGCAAAGAAAAGTTATTTATTATTTACGTGAAAAAGTCCTTTCTACTACGATTATGCGTGATTTAGTTATGGAGTTTAGTGAAGGGTTTCTTGATGACTTTATAGATTACTTAGATTCACAGACTCGTGAAGGAAAAGATATTATTTTATCGAAAAAAATTCTTAGATTATTAAATCGTTTATCTATTTCAAATGGTATGATATATAATAATTTAGATAAGCTATCTAAATTAAAAAAATTCCTTTACGAGCAATTATGGGCAAGTTATGCTTGTAAAGAATTTCGTTATTCTTGTTCAACAGATTCACGTGTATTAGATCGATATAATCAACTTATCTTTTTTAAATATATTGATTTTTTTTGGTTTAAGCACTTAGAAAATATGAATTTTTTACTTGATGCTATTAGTTGGGAAGCGTATGCACAAAAAGATCCTTTTCTTCAATATGACGAGAGGGCTACAAGTCTTTTAAATCTTACTCTTAAAGACTGTAGGGATTCAATTATATTTGAAATTTTTATTTCCAATATTATATTAACAGATATAAATTAAGATAAAGAATTAAAGAAAAAAGATATGTACAAATTCTTTAATTTATGTTATTATAATCTCATCATTTAGTATTTATAATAAAAGATATAATAAAATATTATGACAAAAAGAACATTAGGTGGAACGAATAGAAAAGTTGTTGCTGTTTCTGGTTTTCGTGCGCGAATGAAAAGTAAACAAGGTTGCAAAGTAATAAACAACCGTAGACGAAAAAAAAGAAAAAATTTAAGTATTTAGAAAATTAATTTATATAAATTAAAAATATTTTATTATGACTTTTCAAGAAGAACTTTTAATTTTATTAAAAGCCCGTTACCCTATAATTTATGTTATAACCATTGAGGAAGACCGATTGGAATATACTATCAGGAATGCTATTATTAATAAAAGTTATAGCAATCTATATGTTTGGGACTTTATCGAAGGCTATAAACTAAACCCCATAAAAAAAGAATTTGGTAAAAGAAATCCATTGGAAGCTATCGAATTTATTGAAAAAATAAATTCAAGAACACCAAGTATTTTTATTTTGAAAGATTTTAAGAGATTTTTAAAAGACTTAACAATTTCTAGAAAGTTACGGAATATCGTACAATTATTAAAAATTCAACCCAAGACTATTATTATTGTTGATTCTGAAGTTCAAATCCCAAATGATCTTAAAGATCATATCACGATTATAAAATTTAATTTACCAACACCTAAAGAAATTAAAACAGAATTAACTCGTTTAAATAAAAATTTGACTGTTGAAGGGAACTTATCCCAACGGATCTTAGAAAAAGTTATTCAAGCTTGTCAAGGTTTATCTTTAGAGAAAATTAGAAGAGTTTTGGGAAAAGCAATTGTTATTTATAAACAAATAGATCAGAATGCAATCCCCATAATTTTAAGAGAAAAACGTCAAGTGATTAGCCAAACTGAGCTTTTAGAGTTTTGGTCAGTTAAAAGTAAATTAAAAGATGTCGGTGGAGCTTATAATTTAAAAAAATGGTTAAACGCAAGAACTGAAATATTTTCTGAACAAGCATTAAATTATGGTTTAGTAACGCCAAAAGGTGTGTTAATAATTGGGATGCAAGGAAGTGGTAAAAGTCTGATCGCAAAATCTGTTGCTTATGAATGGAAATTACCACTTTTACGTTTGGACGTCGGGAGATTATTTGCTGGAGTTGTAGGAGAATCAGAATCTAGAGTTCGTGAAATGATCGCTATTGCTGAATCATTAGCTCCTTGTGTGCTGTGGGTTGATGAAATTGATAAGGCTTTTAGTGATTCTGAACAAAATTTTGATAGTGGAACAACAACACGTGTTTTAGCTACATTTGTTACTTGGCTAGGGGAAAAAACTCTTCCCGTTTTTGTTATTGCTACAGCTAATGATATTTATTCTTTACCCGTAGAAATATTAAGAAAAGGTCGCTTTGATGAAATCTTTTTTCTTGGTATCCCAACGGTTGATGAAAGAAAACTAATTTATGAAGTTCATTTAAGACGTTTTCGACCGGAGACTTGGCAAACTTATGATAGCAAAAAGTTAAGTAAGCGTGCCCGTAAATTTTCTGGAGCAGAAATTGAACAAACTATTATTGATGCTATGTATGTGGCATTTAGTGAACAGCGAGAATTTACAACGAATGATATTTTGATAGCTATCAAAGAAACTATTCCAATCCTTGATATTGATCCTTTACGTACAGAGTTAATACAGAATTGGGCAGCATCCGGAAAAATTCGTGTGGCTTAAAGTTTATTAATCTAAAATCTTATTATTAATTATTTATATATGATTAAACGTATTTTTAAATATTTGGCTAATTTAAAATTAGCTATAATAATATTGTTAGCTATTGCAATATTGACTAGTATTGGTTCCATTATTGAACAAAGTAAAGAAATTCCATTTTATCAAAATAATTACCCAACATTAATTTTTAATATTCCAGTTTGGAAAATTCTTCTTTTTTTCGGTTTCGATAATATTTATAGTACATGGTGGTTTTTCTTATTACTTGGCCTTTTAGGACTGTCTTTAACTTGCTGTACAGTTCTCCAACAGTTACCAACTTTAAAATTTTCTCGAAGATACTATTTTTATAAACAAATTAATCAATATAATAAGTTAACGTTTAAAATAAAGTCGATTAAAGTCTTTCCAAGTCATTTGAGCTATGTATTATTAAAAAAAGAATATTCACTTTTTCAGCAATCCAATAGTTTCTATGCTTATAAGGGATTGATAAGTAGAATTGGTCCTATTATTGTACATTTAAGTATTATCTGTGTACTACTAGGAAGTACATTAGGGGCATTAAAAGGATTTAACTCTCAAGAATTAATACCTAAAACGGAAGTATTTCATATCCAAAATGTTATAAAAAATGGTTTTTTTTCTTCAATACCTCAAAAAACTTTCCGTATTAATGACTTTTGGTCAACATATACTTCTAATGGTTCAATTAAACAATTTTATACCGATGTTTCAGTCTTAAACGGTCGTGGTAGTGAAACTCAAAGAAAAACTATTTCTGTAAATAACCCATTATTATTAAGTGATTTAATAATATACCAAACTGATTGGGGAATATTAGGTCTAAGATTAAAATATACTAAGAATGATAATTCTAGTGTAAGCCTTCAACTACCGATATCCAAAATTAATAATTCGAATCAAAAAATTTGGATTAGCTCTTTACCTAACACAAAACGAGATACAAACAACTATATTGTACTTATTAAAGACCATCGTGGGCAAATTAGTCTATATGATAATAATGGAAAATTTATAAAGACTATTAATATAGGTGATACTATTTATGATACCGATTTAATTAGTTTTAATTTTACTGATATAATTTCTTCTACAGGTATTCAGATTAAATCTGATCCAGGTATTAAATTAATTTATTTTGGTTTTTTATTTTTAATGGTAAGTAGTTTAATCAGTTATATTTCATTTTCAGAATTTTGGTTATTATATTTCCCGACAAAAGTTATCGCTGGTGGTAAAACAAATCGTGCAAAAGTTAAATTTAACCTTGAATTTTTAAAATTTAAACAATCTTTTTTTTAACTAATAAATTGCAACTGGACATTTATACAAAATACTTGTATTATTAAATGCAAGGTAAAATATAATTCTGTGTTTTATCGATTTTTTAAGTTATAGCATATTAAAATAGTGAGGTCTAAAAGATGTTTGATCATCTTAGAGGAAATGTACTAGAATTGTTTTTCGGTGTCTATTGGTTTGAAATCTTTCTTTTTATTTTATTTTTGGTACTGGGTTTTGTGCTAGAACAAAAATTTAATTTTAATAAGCCTAGAAAATGGTTTTTAGCCTTTAATGGCTTAGTTTGTCAAAGAGTTCTTTCAGTTTTAGCCTACTATGTACCTTATTTAGATGTAGTAAATACACATATGCCTTTAATTGCTGAGACTCATCCTTTTCTTGTAAGGATTTTTTTACCAAATTATATAGCAGAATCAGTAAATATTATACAAAAAGTACCCTTCTTATCTTTCATTTATCTGTTAGTAGGGTATGGTGTTCTAGTACGTTATAAAATACCAGAGGACAGGTTTGTTAGGTTCAATATTATGTATGGTATAATAATTATCTCCTTTCAAGGGATTTTCCATGAATTATTTATTAATTTTACAAATGTATTTGTTAAAAACCCAGCAGATAAGTCAGAAGCAGCATTACTAGCTTTTCTTGCTTGGGTTGTGATCTTTATACCTTGTTTTTTAAGAGCTCTTTTTGGTAAGTATGAAGGTAATACCTTTATGCGTGAAGCAATTGAAGTACATTTAGGTCGGGATGGTCCTGATTTTATTTGGTGGGATAGGACTAGAAAAGATCAAGCGCCAAAAAAACCTAAAAAATAACTTTAGTAGGTTATTCTTTAGGCGGTAAGATCAATAAATTTTGGTTAAACCAAAAATTTTAATAGGCCGAGTTGGATTTGAACCAACGTAGGAAAACCAGCGGATTTACAATCCGCCCCCTTTAACCACTCGGGCATCGACCCTAACAGTATATGATATTATAGTTTGCATGCATGAACAAATTTTTAAAAATACATTTTCTTATCTAGAAAAAGACTTAGGTATTTTAACTTTATATTAGGTGTATTTTTAAAAGGTGTTCTTTATTTGAAAAAATGTATTATAATCCTCTTTTCTCTAGAGGGTGTTTCTATTAAACACTCTAAAATATTTATTTAAATTAATATAATATCTTATGAAATTAGCTTATTGGATGTACGCAGGTCCTGCTCATATTGGTACTCTTAGGATTGCAAGTTCTTTTAAAAATGTCCACGCTATTATGCATGCCCCTTTAGGTGACGACTATTTTAATGTTATGCGATCAATGCTGGAAAGAAAACGTGATTTTACTGCTGTAACAGCAAGTGTTGTTGACAGACATGTTTTAGCAAGGGGATCACAAGAAAAAGTTGTTAATAATATTAGTAGAAAGGATAAGGAAGAAAAACCAGATTTAGTTGTATTAACTCCTACGTGTACTTCAAGTATTTTACAAGAAGATTTACAAAATTTTGTTAACCGTGCTTCAATTGAGACACAAGCTGATGTTTTATTAGCGGATGTTAATCATTATAGAGTAAATGAAATGCAAGCTGCTGATCGTACTTTAGAACAAATTGTACAATTTTATATAAAAAAGGCACAAAAAACTAAACAATTAGACACAACTAAAACAATAGAGCCTTCAGTGAATATTATTGGCTCCTTTAATTTAGCTTTTCATAACCAACATGATATTGCTGAATTAAAACGTCTAATGTCAGATTTAAATATAAAAATCAATAGTATTATACCAGAAGGAGCTTCGGTACAAGAATTAAAAAACTTACCTAAAGCTTGGTTTAATATAGTTCCCTATAGAGAGATTGGTCTACTTACAGCCGAATATTTGAAAGATGAATTCGATATGCCTTTTATTGATACTACTCCCATGGGAGTAGTTGAAACAGCTAATTGTATTAGAAAAATCCAATATATCTTAAATGATAATAAAGCAGATGTTAATTTTGAAAAATACATTGATATACAAACTCGTTTTGTTTCTCAATCAGCTTGGTTTTCAAGATCTATAGATTGCCAGAATTTAACCGGGAAAAAAGCAATAGTATTTGGGGATTCTACACATGCAGCAGCGATGACTAAAATTTTAACTAAGGAAATGGGTATCAATGTTGTTTGGGCTGGAACTTACTGTAAGTATGATAAATCTTGGTTTGAAAAAGAAGTAGGTGATTTATGTGATGAAATTGTTATAACAGATGATCATAATTTAATTGGTGATTTAATAGCTAAAGTTGAACCGGCAGTAATTTTTGGTACTCAAATGGAAAGACATGTAGCGAAACGTCTAAATATCCCATGTGGTGTTATATCAGCACCAGTTCATATACAAAATTTCCCTTTAAGTTATAGACCATTTCTTGGTTATGAAGGGGCAAACCAAATTGCAGATTTAATATATAATTCTTTCACATTAGGTATGGAAGATCATTTATTAGAAATTTTTGGTGGTCATGACACAAAAGAAGTTTTAAGTGCAGGGTTATCCGTAACTTCACAAGATTCAGAAATAAAATGGAATTTGGAATCACAGGCGGAATTAACAAAAATCCCAGGGTTTATTAGAGGTAAGATTAAACGAAACACCGAAAAGTTTGCTCAAGAGCAAAAAATGGAAACTATAACATTAGAAATTATGTATGCTGCTAAAGAAGCGGCTGCTTAAAATTAAAAAATAAATAATCTTCTTGACATAAATAACCTAGTATTGATATGCTGTAATGGTATATCAATCGATTACGGGACGTAGCGCAGTTTGGTAGCGTATCTGCTTTGGGAGCAGGGTGCCGCAGGTTCAAATCCTGCCGTCCCGAATAATAATACTTAATTAACTCTAAATACTAGATTTAATTATGCTTTTTGCGGAGTGGAGCAGTTTGGTAGCTCGTTGGGCTCATAACCCGAAAGTCGCAGGTTCAAATCCGGCCTCCGCTAGAATTTATATAAACTTATTAAATTTTCAGATTTAATTTTAGATTCATATAACTATGTCCCTTTATCCTAGCAAATATATGCCTGTTTTTGGTGGTAGTACTGGTGGTTGGTTACGTTCAGCAGAGTATGAAGAGAAATACGTAATTACTTGGAACTCTACTACGGAACAGCTATTTGAAATGCCAACTGCTGGTACAGCATTAATGCTTTTAGGTCAAAATCTTTTATATCTTGCTCGTAAAGAACAATGCCTTGCCTTAGGTACTCAATTACGAAAACTAAAAATAAAGGATTACAAAATTTATCGAATTTTCCCCAGGTGGAGAAATACAATTTCTACATCCGAAAGATGGTGTTTTTCCTGAAACATCAAATGAAGGCAGAACTCCAGTAGGTAAAAGAGATTTTTCTATTGGAAAAAACCCTAACCCAGCTTCTATAAAATGGAAATAAGAAACATAATATTAGTTTTTTTATATAATCATAGCAAAGGTATTAACCATTTTTCATTCTAAAAGTTATTCTAGATATTTAACCTATCTTAGTTTAACTTGACGAATTAGTACCTTCTCTTATAGACTTGTAAGTATGAATAGTTAAAAACTAATATCTAAAATAGAGCATAAATATATGCTCTATATCTAAATTATTAACATAAACAATAGGAGAGATGGCAGAGATGGTCGATTGCGTCTGATTTGAAATCAGATGAACGTTTACGCGTTCCGTGGGTTCGAATCCGACTCTCTCCTTTAATTTAGTATTTCTAACAACTCTAATAATTAAACATTTAATTTTCTATACAACTTGCTTAAAAATAATATATTAGTATATAATAATGTTATACATTATTATATTATTTTTATTAAGGATAACAAAAGATGGCAAATAATAAATCGTCGAAAAAACGTATAAAAATTAATAAAAGAAACCGTATCCAGAACAATTCATATAAATCTCTTATAAAAACGCATGAAAAAATCCATTTAAATCTTCTTAAAGCTTCTACTGAACAAGCATCTCAGGTAGGGGAAGAAAAATCTAATTATACAGCTTTGCTTAGAGCTTCTTTTTCATCAGTTGTTAGTCAAATTGATAAGGCAGTAAAAAAAAAATATTATTCATAAGAATACAGCTATTAGAAAAAAAACAAATTTATTTAAAAAAACCTTTCCTACAGTAAACTAATATTTTAATTTTGATTTGTTTTCAATATCCCGTTTAGATATAAAATATATATATATATATAACTTAGATATATTATGAAAGATATTTTAGAGAATAGAAAGCAAAAATTCCCGATAATTCTACCAGATTTATCAGAAGTCCAACGGATAAGTTTTTGTTGGTTCTTAACAGAAGGATTACCTGAAGAGTTAACCAATTGCCCTTCAATATTAAATAAAAGAAGTGGCATTGAATTAATAATTTATGGGCAAGAATACAAAATTTATTATCCTAGTTTTGCTATTTTAAATGCTCTAAAAAAAAAGGGGAATTATAATTTAAGAGTTTATGTTCTAATGTCGCTGAAAAAAAACGAAACAGTGAAAAATGGTTCGGTACAATCAGAAGACTTCTCCCCGAAGGAACGGGTCTTTTTTGGTGAAATACCTCTTATGACTGAGAAAGGTACTTTTATATTTAATGGTTGCGAAAGAGTAATTGTTAGTCAAATTATTAGAAGCCCTGGTATTTATTATAAACGTATTCAAAAAGAGAAAAAAGTTTTTTATGAAGGAACAATTATTTCAAAACATGGTTCTTGGTTAACTTTTGAATTAGAATATAATTTAATTTGGGTTAAATTTGATAAGCAATACAA